>SNQJ01S0067182.1:13774-25109 GCA_010110895.2 Picea sitchensis | reverse complement strand
AACCTCCTTTTACCCCACTTAAATGTTCAAGTACAAGATCATTCAAAATGAAAATGTCTCCTTGGTATATATAGGAGACTAGGAGGTATAATTACAAATAATGGCCTAAAGCCGAAATAATTAAAATAACATTACTAATCTAAATTACAACTAATTTCCTAGAGCCGACATAAATAAAATAGCATTACTAATCTAATATGCCCCAATTAAGGGGTAATGAGCCAATATTAGGGCTTAACATACATTAACTTGTCTTTACTTGGATCGTCTAAGATTTTTCCCACCTTTAGATCATATTTGTTGTTTGTTTCTGATCTACTTCCCTTTCTCTCTTTCTCATTGAAAAGTTCACAAAGTTTTGGACAATTTTTTCTGACTT
Source organism: Picea sitchensis (assembly GCA_010110895.2). NCBI lineage: Eukaryota > Viridiplantae > Streptophyta > Pinopsida > Pinales > Pinaceae > Picea > Picea sitchensis. Next base: position 24,730 of record SNQJ01S0067182.1, on the reverse strand, counting down.
TTAAGTCTTATTTATGAGTTTTTGGGAAGGGTAGCACTCCTATGCTGTGTATACCAAAGCATTGATCTATTATCAACGCTCCCCTGTAGTGTATAACAGAGAATTGTAGCACTCTGTCCCTTTGGAAACATGAGCGTTGATCTCCTTTTTGGGGTTTTTTCTTCCCCTTTTCGCTCACTTTTTCTCAGTCTAATCCCGAGGAGCTTTTTTCTCAGAGAAATCTGAAGACACTTCACTTTTTTTTGCTAAGAGTTGTCCATTTATTATTCATTTTTGTTTATCCTTTAAGTTTGCAAATTTTCTCTTAGTTGTGATCCCCTTGGGTTAATGTGATCCCTTGGTTCTTTTTTCCTTTCACATTTATCTGATATTCGTCTCGCAAATCTTTTGGATTGATTGACTGTTTAGGATTGTTCATCAACTAAGGTTTGCAAAGGTTTCTTGGTATTGAGCCTTCTTGTCTTCATTTGAAACATCTCACTTTTTTGGATGATTAGGACTCTTATGACAACCTAACTTGATTTCTATATCTTGATGCTCATCATTTGAGGATTTTCATGAGTGTTTGTTTTCTTTCTCTTTTTCATCATTGAGTTCTTGATTTAGTAGGTTATCTCCTACTTGTTTTCTTTCAGTTCTCATCACTTTTAGTGCGCTTTGTTTGATTGATTTTTTCCTCATAGTTCTTTGTATCAAACTTATATCTCTTCCATCTGAAAGTTAAGAAGAAAAAAATTTCATATCTCCTTTACGTAGTTAATCAAATGAAGAAATTTTTGATTCATTAGGAAGTTTTCTTTGGTTTATGTTTGGAAAAAAGAGCTAGTTTTGTATGTGCATGTCAGTTTTCAAAAACATTTTCTTGGTATTTTGGCACCATACTGATCCCAGAAATTGAAAGTTGCATTGTTTTGAGTGCTTTCTTGTGTTAAGAAGAATATAACTCTTCTCCTTCTCGTATGTAGAATTCATCGAAAGAAATAACTGCGTATCATTATTTTGCATTCTATTGGAGTTGTGTCTCTTACACATCATCAATTTCATCTCTGTGAAACATTTGAGTTAAAATACATTAAAATCAACCATGCGCTAATAAAATCAACTCGATTTTTTTTTTTTAGCACAACAACAATAGCTTAGGAATAGGGTCTTTAGAGTAGGTGAAGTGAGTAAATTGTCCAAGACTACTAAAGAGTGTGCAAATACAACTTTTGTATAAGCATATCCGAAAACCCCTCTCATACAAGGGATAAACACGAGGTCATGTGTGGGAGAGAAGTGGATATTACCCCTCCAAATATTAACCAATCATAGCGGAAAGATCGTATATTGGGGGTTGTTCTTGAGAAACCACTGGTTTCATTTGGTCTCGGTGCTTCATGAACTCCAAATTCGTTTGGGGTCCTATGGAGTCCTATTGGTCCACTTGTCTTCAGTTCTCTTGAAGAGCTTCAGAATTTGATATGTTTCCCATACGTTTGGTCCTGACTGTCGACTGTACCCCCTAGAGGTTGACTGGGAGTTGGTAACCTTAGTGGCCTTTCCTAGGTATCTACAGAGGTGACTTTGGGGGGATTCCCATGGTACCTGGGGCAGACGTCGTATCACACTCTCAGTACTCTTGGAGGGTGATCCCACGAAAGTGAGGGTTGCTTTCACCAAGAAGGTTTGTTATGTGGAGGTCGGGGTAACTGCTTCTCACTTCTTTTCCAGCAGCTTGATATCTCATCTTCGGAAGATCCTTAAATATGTTGTTACTTGGTTGATTGCATTTAGTTTTCATAGGATTTTGTTTCTTTGTTTTGCATAGTTGTCCTTAAGATCATAATTTTCATAGTATACAAGGTATGGAACCTGACACTCATGAACCAAAAAATAATCTTTCTTACAAAGAAGTGATTGCAAATCACACTTCTAAAATAGGGAGCGTCACTCTTGGAAGTGGACACCGCATTGAAGAACCGGTCCCAACCTTCGTAGAAATCTTGGCATATTTTGTGAAACCTCCATTTATTGATCCACTTGGCCAACCACTCTTTGATCCACCATCCACGAGATACACCGATTCCATTTCTTCTTACTATTTATCGCTCGTTCAATGACTACAACATCCTTTGGCACGAACCCACCGATTTTTGTTTTCCTGAAGGAATTGGGAATTCATATTTTTCCAAAAATCCCGTAGTTGATACCGCTGGTCCTTATTCTTTACTAGAAACATTGGTGACCTGACCTAGGGGAACCTGACTCAACCACTTATGCATTTATCTCCTCTTGCACATGAGTCATGTAATATTCCTGCTTCATTTTTTCCACACATGCACACGCCAAGTGCTTTACTTGGTCATCCCATTGGTTACACAAGATACTGAACCTCCACTTCACACATCACACATTAATAATCCCTATATTGGAGGTCAATATTGAATGGGAGGAAAACCTTCAACTGGGGGGAAACCTTGAGTTGTAGGGAAAATTTTTCTGGGGGACAACCTACATGGTTGCAACATCAAAAATCATGGGGGAAACCACTCCTTCTAGTCCTTCTATACCTACTAATACTGGTCTATATCATGGACATCCATATCCAGGAGTTGCAAATCCTTTGTGGACTCAACCCAGTCTGATAGGAATTCCTCCACAAGGAACTATGCCCTATCAATATGTAAACCCCATAATTCAAACACAATAGTCCCTTCCATCGCCATACATAGACGGACCAACAAGATAACCGTAGTACGTAGGAGGTCCATCTATTCAATAATAGTACATGGGTAGACAACCATGACAACCACCTTACATAGGTGGACAACCCAGACAACCATCATATATGGGAGGACCATCTAGTTTTGTCACCTCACAACAACTTGGATATGGTACTATTGGTGTTCCTATGCAATATGGTTATCACCAACATCAACAATATAACTGAAAACTAATGTTCTTGGCTACGTTAGATCTGCCAGATCTATTGCATTTAACAAACGATCCCATCCTTCATGCCCCATTTTGGCCCACCATCCTTTCCAAATTACCGTCTGACATTCCAAAATTTGATGGAAAACCTGGGGAGGATCCTAAAAATCATGTTATGAATTTCCACTTATGGTGTTCTTCCAACTCTTTGATGGACGATTCTATTCGTCTTAGAATTTTTCAGAGAACAATTACGGGTGAGGAAATGAAATGGTACATTGAACTTCCATGTAAATCTTTTTTCAAATTTAACTCTCTTTCCATGGCTTTCATGATGCATTTTCAGTTGCCTATACAATACAAGACCGGTAATTTTTTTTTGACCTATCTCTGAAAATCCTCTTCTACCCACATCTTTGATCATATTCATGAGTGGAGACGACATAGATGGTTGATTAAAGATCCAATTCGGGACCAACTCCTCATGGATTGGTTTACAAAGTTGCTCTTTCATCCCATCGCCCGTGATTTTTCTATGAGAAACATAGTTACTGAGGAGAAAGCTATCAACCATGCACAATATTTGGACTTGGTTTACTCCCAATTCGACACACTTTACAATTTGATCCCTAATGCTCCTCGTTTGTCGAATGATCTGTCAAAACCTGCTCCATAATCTAGTTCCGTTCCAAACACCGCAACTGCTTCTGCTCCTGCTCAAACCTCCAAGGTGAATGTAGTCCAATCCAATTCGTCTCCACAACCAGGAGGTAAGAAGAAAAACAATGGAAAATCCAAGAAACCTTCTAACGAGCATGATAATCTTAAGTATGTTGATACTCAACTGACAAGGAAACCTAAATCTCCTTGTATGATTTGTGAGGAAGAACACTACACAAAATAATTCCCTCATCGTGAGGATGTCCCTAAATATCTGAAGGGTACCTCCCAACCATTTCAACATAAACATTTGGTTGCAAAAAACCTTGTCCCTCCGCAAGGAGTCGACCAAGGTCATTCCCACCATAGGGATGCTTCTACAAGCGCCTATGAGGTTTACATGTTTAAGATAGGTAATGTCACAACTCGTGCACATACCTATGCCACTCCTCCAAGTGATAAGACTAAAAGGAAGGTTGTTGACCAACCTTCTAACTCTACTCCTCCTCCATCTTTCAATCCTCTTCAGATTGAGAAGCCAATTTCTAACACAACATTACACCTGCCCAAGAGTGTAATTCGAAAAGTGACATTTAATCCAAATTCCCGTGTTTCCCAAAACTAAAACATCATTGAATATTTTGTGTAAACGCCTTGCGCTATGTGAACCCTTGAATTTATACAACACTGTCCAAATCGACGTAGAAACCTGTTGTCATCCATTGGAGCCATGGATCCTTAGGATTCGAACTTGATTACGTTTAACGTGGATTATTTTAAGGAGAAAGTCTCCCACCATTTAGCATTCCAAATTCAATTTTTGGTTGGTGGAAAGAACATCCATCGTACTGTTTTGGATGAGGGAGCCTCGATTTGTGTCATGTCTTTGCCTTGTTGGAGAGCCCTTGGTTCTCCTACACTTACCCCATCCCCTACCACCCTGAAAGAATTTGATGGACATGGTTTCCAACCTCACAGACTCTTGCATTCTTTCGCTATGACTTTGAAGGGTAAGACTGTTTCAATTGATATCTAAGTAGCCTACGTGACCCTAGATTGTAATTTTTTACTTAGTCATAGTTGGTTCTATGCAATGATTGTCATCGCATCTTCGATGTTTCGTATCTTACGCTTTCCCCATCAAGGAAATATTATCACTTTTGACCAACTTGAGTATAGAACTCCAGATATCAACAATGTCATAGCCAATAATGTTACTTTTCAAGGACAAAATAATTTTGAGAGTGTAGGTGTAGGTATTCTCAAGGATTCCTCACTCATGGGTTTTTTTCATTTTCCTACTCCTCCCACCACGCAGGTTTCCACCTTAAACATGATTTCGACTCAAGTATGACAATCCTTCAATTCATCTCATCCATTGGTAGTACCTGGTCTCAACGAGCATAGTTCATTGTCTTTGTCAAGATCGTTAAAAAATGAAACAAACGCCCTCCTTTACGATCAATTCTCACTCTGGATCAAGTACTTGAACCTTCTTTTCCTTCACCTAGTGAAATTTTTTCCATTATTAACAAGAAACCTAAATGAGGAAAGAAGAAGAGTCACTGGAGGAAATGACACTTGGGGGGTAGGTCTCGAGCCTCTAGACATCATGTTGGAGAAAAACCGCCAACTCTTGCCAAATAAGCTAGGGGGAAACTACCTCTAGAGAGACATGCTGCTAGGAGTGATCCTCGTTCGAAGGCCATTCCCATCGTAACATAGAAATATTTTTCTGGAACGATATTTGCTCTTTCTCGTGGTCGTAAATACATGAGAATAAGTTACTGAGCTTAGTCTTTGTTCTTTCTCCTGCTCGTAAATACATGAGAATGTAACCAAGTATACTTTTATCACTTTTTCAGAATCGTAAAGGTTATACAAAAAATCAACTCTTTGGAGTCTCCTTTAAGCTCTTTTCAGACTCTCTAAACATGAGAATATTGTTGAGTGATATTTCTTCCTTTCACACTCATTAAAAGGTTTGGAAGGGCTTCTTTCTAGTAAAAATTTATCTCTCTTTTGGCCTCGCGAGAATAATTATGAAAAAGGAAAACCATGGAGTCGTCTTTAAGTTCTTTTTAGACTCTCTAAACTGAAAAACCACCTAGTTTTCTTTCTTTGGACCGCTATACTACACATTAAAGGACCCATATGGGAACAAACCCTTACTTATTCTAGTTTGTTAAATAAAGGAAGAGGAACTTACCGAAGGTGAGTTATATCGAGCATGTGTTACCCTCCTCGAGCCCGATAAATGAAAAAGAGGTACTCATCTATCTGGGTGGGGGAAAAATTGAAGGAAGTGGGTCAATTTGTTGAGAATCCTTTATGGCGGCTATTGTTTCCCTTGAACATGGCACATGTTTTCATCTCATCTTATAGTTGGGTAATCTGCTTATCTCTGAGTCATACCAATTCCATGTGTTGCCATACATTTTTGTCTAGTCGAAGAGTTCTCTTATTGCCGTTACATTACATTCTTGGTACTCATTGATTCAATTTTTCCAAGTCAGTTGTCATGCCTCATCATGTTCAAGGGAAGTTTCACTTCAAACCATCCAACTGCAGTATTTCTAGTTTCCATTTCTAGTGTCAATCCATACTCATTCAATTCACCATCTTAAATCACTTTCTTGTGCCAGTTTCATGTCGATGATGGGAGATACATCAAGGCCATCCTTTGATGAGTCTTTCCCTATCGACTTCAACATGCCATCTAGGAATTAGAATTAGAAACCCATTATTACCTTGGGACTTTCATGCCTCAATGGCAGGCCTCCTCTCTTTTGACAATGGGTTTACATCATTAACGTCTGATCGGATGATTCCATGAATGTTATACCTCAGCTCATTTATTCACATTCTCTAAAATGTACTAGGGTACCTTGGGAGTCATTGACATCATTGGTAATTTCCCTCGCACTTGTTAATGGTTTACCTCAATGATCGATAATCAAGTGGTTTCTACCATGTTCAACATCAAATCATCTATTCACATGGCTAGATTCATACCACATCGGGATTGAGATGAAGACCCTGGGTTGAGTGTTCACTTTGTTATATTCTTTGCCTAGGCTGCGAAGGAGATCATTTGAGTGTATTGATATATATATATAATGTCACATAGATCCACATTGTATTTTTCTGTGGCTATGCTTTATCATCTTGTAGCTCCACTGTGTATTTTTAGTGGCTACGATCATTTAATGTCATGGAGGTATGGATCCACATTGTATCTCTGGTGGCCATATTCTTAGTCAATATTTTCATGGATCCACAATGTATTGGTTGGTGGCCGTTCTTTGATTCATATCGTATTCTGATCATAGGTATTCCTGCCTTGAAAATGGAACATATATTAATACTATTTGATGGTTGTTTGTAGCTTCTTCCAAGTTCTTCAACTCCATGCCCTTGCATTGAATAATTGTAAAGTGTTTCGGCCATCAATTTCTCTTCTGACCTCACACTTTAGGGAGAAATATGTTACACATCAAAATTCCACACTTAAGTACCTCACCCTAAGTGTCGCAAGTGTCATGAAGGCATCACATACACTGACACCATGAAAGAACATTTGTCACAATCCCTAGTCAATGTGGAAGAGAAATATATTATATGAAGGTCAAAATACTATGTGCACATGAATTATTTATTAATATTCATAAAAATGAAATTAATTTAGTGTGATAATCCACCTCACATTTAGTTTCCTAATCTCAAGGATAGGTTGAGAATCTCATGGATGGTTGAGATATTTTCTCAAACCAAAATCCTAATTTGGTGGATCTTGAGAGATATTTTCTCTTTAAAATCCTTGAGAGATATTTTCTCCCTAAAATCCTTGAGAGATATTTTCTCCCTAAAACTCTTATAGATCCCTTTTTAGTGGATCTGATGAGTGATCTTATCCATGGTGGTTAAGCCTCTAAATCCTATATAATGAGGGATTTCCATGGAGAAGAGGGGGAATATTAGAGGTATCAAACTTTTGATTATGGAGGAAGATTTTAGATATCAAACTTATGATCTTGAAATCATCGTGAAAGGGATGGACGATGGAAGCTTGGAGGAGTGATGCATCATCATCCATGTTTGTAAGTATTCTTTTTGGGTTCTCATTTTAATATACTTGGCCTATTTCCTTCAAGCTTGTGTATTCTTGCTTGTGCTTGTCTACTGTTCCTTCAATATTTGTAGATGAATTTGTTTGATATAATATTGTAGAGTAGGAGTTATTTATCTCTGTTTGTTGTCTATTGCATTGTAGATATAAAGTTGCGTTAAGGAGTTTGGAGATCAAAATTGGATTGGAATCAATGAGGACAAACTTCAAAACTAGGTGCATCACACCTTTTCTCTTTCTCTCTCTCTTTATGATTAGTTAAACTAAATTCAAAGGGATGTTAGTGTCCACTTGTGTTTTTCTGTCTTGGTATTAGGGGTTTGTACTCCAAGGAAAAATTCACCTGTCGGTAGGGGGATTATTATTTAACACGAACTTACTTGGTATGAATCCAATTGGTGTCTTGTTTTATAAAATATAAGTGCTCTCTGTTATGGTTATTTACCAGTGTATCTTTATTTTCGCTGTGTATTTAATTATCTATGAATTTCACATCTATAATATGTATGCTTGTTGGTTATTGTTGTGCATGACATGCAATTGATTTCTTTTATTTTATAATAGAATCTTGATTTATGCATGTGAACTTCTCATGCATCTTTATTAATCACAAATGTATCAGAAGTTGAATTAGTTCCAGAAGGGGACTCGAAGTTAGCATATCCCGACCTGTGGGTGGCTGGGTATGTTACAGATTGGTATCCGAGCTTCTGGTTGAAACACCGGGCTGGATCTATTAGAAAATATATTTTGGTTGAATATCGAGTTATAACCTTGAAGTCATGAATCTCAGGAGGAATGGCATTGTAGAGTCCACATAGAAGCTAGAACATCAGAGATCCATAGTAAGGGGTTGAAGGATCGTGACCATTCATTTTGAATTTGGGAGCGATCGTCGTTGTGGGTTTAATATAGATCTGGATCGTTGGATTGGAGGGAAGGTGAACAGGTTCTATTCGATGGAGGTGAATAAGAGGTTGGGGTAAGAATTAAGTCCCAACTGTCAGATCTGGTTGATTGATCGTTAGCCATCGATCAAAGCCAAGCAGGGAAGGAAGGACTTCAAACTTCGCTGCTTCGACGATATTGGTAGGCAGAAAAATCCCGAACTATTGAAGGCCAGATTCATGAAGCCTCGTCAGCTGTCCAATATGATGGGAGGCATGAAGGGATCTCCATCATTGATCCTGGTCAGTCGGCATTGACCGCTTCCATAGTTTTCACTTCGAGATTTTTAAAATTTGATGAACTGCTATAACCTAGAGTCACAGAGCGTCAGAGCCATAAACTTTCGTCGATCGTTAGATCAAGAGAAGGACTTAGGAAGTATGCCGACCATCATATCTAGCAAGGGTGGAAGTATAGTGTAGTTTTAGAGCTTCAGAACCTCTCCACTTCGAAGTTCAGTAGTTCGGGATTATGGGGGTCGTCTGGAGTGAGAAGCCCCAAATCTAGAAGCCCAGAGTTAATCACAGTCATTGGCTATGGGAGGAGTGTGATCCGTCGATTTATTTTTGTGTTCGGATATCCAGGAGATAACATGCATTAAACTCGGGAAACTTCTGAAGCCCAGAGTCCCAGAGTCCCGGATTTGATTGATGACGTGGCTTCTGCCATGTGGCTGGGGGGTCATGTGGGGACACATGTCACCCATATTCAACACCTTTTAGACCCTCATTTTTCCATTTTTTAGTAACATGTGACACACGTGGCATGATTCCATGTCACCCTGGGTGACGTCAATGTGTCGTGTCAGCTCCAGGAGTATGTGACTTCGGGGGTTTCAAGTTCCTATCAGTGAAAAGTGTCGAAGTATGGAGTCATGAAGGCATGCAACCCATTGATATAGGATCCTTTCAGGAACTTTATTTAACATTGGATCAAGCAGTAGGAGGAGCAGGGTAAGTACTTCATAGGATTGTCACTTCAGAGGAATTGAGAGACATGAGAACCGAATTTCCCGAAGCCAAGGAGTGTCGAATTTACAAAGTGGCAGAGAGAATTCCATATCAAAGTTTGATTAAGTCACAACCATCGATTTCCATTGAAGCCTCCATATGGGGGTGGGGCCATCCATTCAATGAGATATCAAGTCACGTCTGTCTGATGTTTTATAGTGGAGTTCGTAAAGACTTCACGAAGTGCAACTCCGGGGGAAATTGGAAGTTGAAAATGGAGAACAATCGAAGGCCAAAGTACGAAGGACTTGGTCTCAAATCCAGTCTAATGATAAGGTAAAAATGGCTTGGGAGGTAACCCAACCCTCAGTTAGGTTGTTCATGCCAGCTCCCATGTGGAAGAACATAGAGCGAAGCAGTAAGGAAGGATTGATACCACGGTTTTGAGTCATGGTCACCTAAGGAAGTGGTTTGCAGGAAGCGCCTATGCAGAATTGAATTTTGTATTGGCTAAGGGATAACCTAGAAGTGTTATATGATGCATATTGATATATCTATTCTTCATGAATTGAGAAGAAAAAGGACCTATAGCATTATTTGGAAAATTTTGTTTATCAGATGCTTAATTCTAACAAAATGATCACTTGCAAATTTTTCAGAATTAAGGGGTTAAAATATATCAGTTCAGAATGTGTATTCAAGAAATTGAAGAAGGAGAGGGAGTTTCCAGCCATGATAAGGAGGCCAAAGGTCAGAATACCAGAGTTGGTATTGCAGATATAGAATCCAACGGACACAAGGGCGGAGGGGAGAAAGAAACATTGATAGAAAATGTAAGCTTGAAAATAGAAGTGAAAAGTTACAAAGAAGACAATGAGAGGTTGATGAGAGAAAGAAGTCATATAAATGCTTGAGTGATGGAGAGCTTAATTCATTTGCATAGACAAACAAAGAATGGCTCAAAACAAGAGGAAGGAGGCATATATCAGGAAAGAAGATATAATCACAGGAGATATGGTTATTCAAGAAGTGCTAGCATAACTCATAGAAACCACACACCTCCTTACTCAACAAGAAGGTCTTATGCATATGAATACTCCATGAGTAGTCCATAGGTGTCTCCTGTTAGGCACGAAAGAAGAAGACATGAATTGGACAATTTGCAAGGAGAGTTGAGGCATGAATGGTGAAAGAGAAAGGGAAGATGGTGCTGATGTTGAAATAATGTAACTGCAAAGAGTATTCTTATTATTATTGTTATATTATTCATAGGATCAATCCCCATTGTGGATTGATCATGTCGGTTATTGTATTAGGACCAAATCCCCTTTTGTGGATTGGTTAACAGACAAT
>SNQJ01S0067181.1:16077-30630 GCA_010110895.2 Picea sitchensis | reverse complement strand
ATGAGCCTATTGATTATACTTTATCTACCTTGAGGGGGTTAGGGGTTTGGATCTTGATTCATTGTTTATCTTTGAAGAGGGTTGTCATATTGTTGCTTTGCATCTTTTAATTGTTTTCCTCATATTCATGCTCAAGCTCTCACCTGTTAATTAGATTCTTCATCTAATATGTATGTGGTTGCAGTAACATGGTTATCGAGTCACCTTCTTTATCAATTTCTAGTGTCATTTCAAGTCTTCAATAAAATCATGTTGAAACATAAGATGAGATGTATTTGGTCACATAACATAGGAAACATAAGAGCATGGGCCTTCAATTGATGAAAAGAGATTGAAACCTCAAGTGTGCATTGGGAAAACCCATGTTTCTTTACCTAATCGATTCAAATTTGAAATGCATAGGGGAAACCCTTAATCTTCTTCCTCTTGACTAGAATTCTCTCTTATCGATTCTTGATCATCATTGAATTCAACATTTAGAATTAAGCCATAGTTGTCTTGAACACGATTATGAGTTCAATTTTATCACTATATGCATTTCCTATTCACTTAATTTTTATCCCACATCCAAATTTAGTGGTATTTTGTTGTTCAACTGGAACCTTGACCCACAGGTGGAACCTTGATCCATATAAGGATCCAGAGTTTTCATGGTCACATTCCAATTGATAGGGAATGTGACCATGAAAATTGTTACGGCTAAGGTTAAGTATTCTAAGAAAGGAGACATTGTCGAGAAGAGGAGAGATTGTACCTTGCAATCCCATACTTGAAACATTGAGTGAAACCACTCTCTGTCTGTGCCGACTACATCTGACACATGTCCACTCGCAGAATGAAACATTTGTTTTCCATGAAGCGGTTAGTGATTGAGATGGATCATATGTGATTCCGAACAAAAATCCAAGCATAGCCTCTCGATAAGAAGCATTGCTTAGATGGGGATGCCCATGATCAAAGAAGTGAGGTGTGGAAAATATGAAAGGATTGAGAAAGAGAATGAAAAAGGAAAAGAGGAAAAGTAATCTCGTAGAACATAAAAGAGAAGGAATTTTACAGATCTCCATCTTCTACTCCTCTCGATTGAATGGGAATGGTTTGAGTTTCTTCATCAATTTATACAAATTCATTTTGAATTCTAAATTTATTACACGCCGATAAAGAATAAGAATTCTGAATTTATTATGAGCCGATAAGAATAAAAAATTATTACAGCCTTCCTTTCATGGGGTGAAAGGGCAAGCGATTAATGATTGAACCAATCTATATAAGAGATTAATTAGTGAACATATAAGCACTCTCCCAGCAATGGCTGCTGAAAAAGCCAAGCAAGCGATTAATTAGTGAGCCACCAGAATGACATTTTGTTTTCCACTACCCCGTTCACACCTCAAATTTGAGCGACTACCCTGTTCACACCTCGAATTAGTATCTGCCCCATTCACACTGGAATAGCGATATTGTTGTTTTCCAATAGCCACTACCAAAATGTCCAACAATATTGGTGAAAATTAATTATATATATATATATATATATATATATATATATTTGTGTTTGTTAAAGAGAAATGATCAAATGAATTAAAAACTTGCAAAACCTTAGCCTTATCTTGCTAGCATTTTTAAATGTGAGGATGAGGTTGAAGGTTCTAAGCGAGTGAAAATTACATATTACATTTCCATAGGCTAAAACATGGAAATAACAATGATTGACACAAATCCCAAGAAGGCACAAATTTTGGGTACATCTATTAGAGCACATTCTTAATAAAGGCGGCCTATCCACAAGCCGCAATTGATAGAGCCCATGCAAGGTAGGATCTATCTTGCCAAGATTTAAATTTGCCGCCATACCATAGCTTCACAGGCTGTGGTATAGTGGTAATTGTTATGACAATGACCTAGGTTCAAATCATGATGTGCATGCTTGTCTCTTGCGTGAGATTTGCAAGATGTGGCTAATACTAGATGTTACATTAATTCCTTCTTAGCCTAGTTATTATTAACTTCTTATGATTAGATGTTGTCTTAGTGACTTCTTGTGCTAGTAATTACTAACTTCTCTCCCATTTGAGTTCATCATAATTTCATCGAGATTGAACTTAAGAATATAAATGTAGGTGTTATACTTTGATAATCACCTTTTTGAAGAATATGAAATTGAAGTCACTTTGTCCCCATCATTATACCACAACCAAAATTGCTTCCTAACTTTAGAACTAAGGACTTCAAAAATCACATTCAAAAAGAGTTTCTAGTTTGTTAACACTGCCATGATAATTGACATGGTTGAATATTTAATGGTTTCTATGAAATCCTGACTCAACATGCATTGCTAATCATTTATTGTGGGTAGGATATCATAAGAGAATATAATAGAATTTTGGATTAAGAATGCTTGAGAGAAACATCACTAATAAATCTAAGGCAATGGAAATTGGACATGGGGTTGTTCCTTCTATGTTTTCAAATTGTCAATTGAGTCTCATCACAAAGATGTGTCACACATTTTAGTAACGGTTATGATCTATAGGCAAAGATACCATTGTCTTAAAGAGGACCCTTTGAAAGTGATGTCTCCTTTACTACATGTCTCTTTTTAAGGTCATCCATGTTTCACAAACTAAACTAATCTTTGTTATGTAAGAATGATAACGTGTACACATTTTGCGTATCTAAGAAATGCACACACGTTAAGTTCAAGTATGTTTGACAAAGTTGAGCCAAAAATGCATACACATTTTGCAGCCACACAAAAGACAATTTGGTCTTTTTAGAAAGGTGTATGCATTTTAAAATGTGTATGCATTATCTTTGCCATAAAAAACATAAGCATGCATTTTCTTTCATTTATTTCGCATTTTGCTAAGAATGTAGGAGGAAGAACAAATACAATTTAGACAACGAGCAATTTGAGTGACTAATTAGAATTTCTATGTTTGAGTGTTTGGCAATCAATGTGCAACATTGCAATGCATTTTCCTCATTCATCTCTTTCAAAGTGTGCAATGTTGGGTTTTTTGTTGTTGTTCTTATTTCATTTATTAATCATTTTAATTTATTAATTGGTTATTTCTTGTAATATTTTTCCTAACCATAAAAATTCATTTTGTAATAAGAATAGAAAAATGTGGATTCCCAACCTTAGGAATGTTGAGCTTGAAATCCAAAATTSAAATACTCCAAACATTGACAACATGGAGGCTAAAAATGAAAACTCAAGCAAACTAGGAAACCTCTAACCACCCCAAGATCAAAATATTGATATCATTGCTAACATTGGAATTTGAGATGACTTCGTATAGGTTTTAGTGTTGAATAACCTCTTCATTGATCAATTGATGAAGCATTTGATTCCATTATTCAAACGATTTTTATATGCTACAGGGAAAATCCCCCTATACTGGGTCTAAGGTAAAGGCAAATCACTAACTCCCTTAAAATATTGTTCTACCCTTAAGCTACCCCAAAACCATATAAACAAAGTGACGAGAGAGAAAGGAAAGAGAGTTAACGAAGGCACCTTTAGTCCTTGTGGTTGGTGTAGACCTCTTTCATTTGTTGCTACCTCCTAGATCACATATCTCCTCCCAAAGCTGACCTACAAAAGGTTAGGAATACAATGCAACAACATACACAATCTCTACTGATCACTTTAAAAGTTTAGACATAGATATAAATGCGCAAATTAACAAAAACATGCACACATTGGGTTTTGGGACAAGGATGAACTCTTTTATTCAATTTCAAGATAAAAAGGATTACAACCTTTATTGGAAACCACTCCAAGAACCAAGTCCAGGCTCCTCTATCATGGCTCCAAGTGCATCAATCCCACATTATCTTCTCGCAACCAACATATCACCAAGGGAAGCAGGAAGGGTTGCATAAGGAGAAAGGCTAGAGGGGAAGGCATAGGCTAAAACTCAGAATGGGATGCAAATATTGGGTTAAGAAAGGGAAGGGATTTTGGTATATTTTTATTGTTATTTTGCTTATGTTTATAAATAACTCCCCAAAACCTCTTTTTATATGAGAAAAGTATGGTTATTTGGTTTGGGGATGGGCTACAAGGGGTAAAATGATTAGGAAACAATCCATACCCCGTAAACTCCACCGAATTCCGCACAGTTTTATATTTTTTGCAACTTTTGGAGGTAAATGTGGGCTAAATAGTATGCAACACGCGTGTGTGCATGGGATAACTAGCATGCATCATGTGTTTGTACGCAGTCTATTAGTGCAACAAGGTGCGCACACTATCCAAAAAATGTTTTTTTTAAAAGGAAGCCTCAACAGTATTTTGGCAAAGTATGCAATGGAAGGGTCAATGTCTTGTTTGCACAGATAAGGAATTTTGGACTATAACAGATGCCCCCTAATGTGTGAGGTCAGAAGAGAAACTGATGATCGAAATACATTACAATACCTTTACACAGTGGGAAGGCACGGAGTTGAGTGAGCCCGAGACGAGTGTTCGTGAGCGTGTCATTTGCAAAATAATGATAATCTCTCTGAGGCGGGCATACCCATGCTCGAGATGAACGAAGCATAGTTGCCAATCTAGTACACTACAGATCCATGTCATTTATGACTACTAGAGAAAATATAAATGTCCATATAAAGTGCAGCCGTGAATAATACACATCGGATCTACATCTAAGATCATCTGAAGATATACAAGTACAATATGATATGCATCTTCAAGAAGCATTGATGCATGTGGCTGGAGATGAGGACTTCATAGCTCGAGCAACAACTTCAAGATATTCAAAAGATCAGGTAGGAGTACAATAGGAGTGTAAGACTCACTACCCTGAGGTCTTCGACATGTTGTCCAACAAATACTAGAGGATCTCGATCATCAGGCACATAAATTCATTGATTTTGAATCTAAACTTGACTAGACTCTCGGGATGGTCGACTCATGAAAGTCAAGAGATCAACTACAGAATGGCCGACTCAAGTTGGATAAAACTTGCCTTGGAAAAAAGCATGACAAAATGATGAGACTCGAGTAGCATATTATTGACATAAGTCTGTGACACAGGAGGCACCACAAACTCTACATATGTTTGGAAGAGTAACCAAACGAAGGAGGACATAACTCTATGTAACGAGAACAACTTCCTAAGGTCATACTAGATCCCAATGCTTGGAGAACAAACAAAAGGATGTTCTTTGTCCAAGGGAGACTATATTGTTGCCGATAAAAGAGAATGTATATCACATCCCCTCTTTTTGGAATATTTGATTTTTTTGTCTTTTTAAATTTTTTTAATGAGCTTGAAAAAGAATAAAAGAATGATATGTTACAAAGGAGGAACAGGTGTCGTGGGCAAGAAAACTAGTTCCAAGTTCATGGAACATACTGATTCTCAGTGTAAGGAGACATGTGCAGGATAAGGACACTCAGGAAAATTCTTCCATGAGTCAAGGTGTCAGATCATGAGGGAAACAATGATACAAGGATTGCATTTAAGGAATGCTTTGAAAGTTTAGTTAATAGCAACATGAAGCTGGCATTAGGAAAAATAAACAAGGATGATACATGCAATGCGATTAAGTATGACACAACAAGACTCCTTCCATGTAAAGTTTTAGGAGCCTAGAGAAGGTAAGCTCGGTGGTTTTTCACGTTTAGAGAGATTGAAAAACACTAAAAGAAGACTGCAGAGTGTTCCTTTTTCGTAATTAGTTGATTCGGTTCGAAAAAGGGGTAAACTTATACCAAAGGAATATCTCCTCAAAACCATTTTAATGAGTGTGACAACGCCAAGATAACTCGACTATCTTTTCAATTTTAAGGAGTCCGCAAAGAGCTTAACTATGGACTCACAACCTTTTTCTAAGTTTAGTGTTCTTAGCCCAAAAAAGTATAAAATGTAACTTAGGAGAACTCTCTTGGCGAGACATGTCTCTCGAGGTGTGCCTTTTTCTCGGATAATCTATTGGCCGGAAAAATGGTTAAACTTATGCCAAATAGATATTCCTTCTGAATCAATTAACGAGTGTGAAAGGAACAAGGTCACTCGATGATGTTTTCATATTTAGGAAGTCTGTAAAGATCTTAACTATGGACTCCAAGGGGGTTCCTTTTTTATAGATAATCTCCAAGGCCTGAAAAAAAGATAAACCAAAACCAGGGAGAATGGTCCCTTTTCAAAAATTTAGTCCCTCGGGCCCAAAAAGGGGTTAAACTTGCACCTGAGAATACTATTTTATCAAACCGAAGCTCCTAGGGAATACCTTTATTCGTAAATTAACCATCCGAAATGAAAAAGGGGTAAACTACTACCGGACAGATGTGCCTTCAAATTTTAGTTTGACAAGCTTGAAGGGAAACATGATCGCTCGACAATCTTTTCAATTTTAGAGAGACTAAAAAGGGCTTAAAGAATACTCCAAGGGGGATTCTTTTCTTAAGTAATCCAAACAAGACCGAAAATAATAAATAATCTCTCGTTAGATGTTTTTTTCAAAGTTTAAGTGAGCTTGAAAGACAAAAAACCATGCTCTTGGGGAGTCCCTCAGGTAAAGGCCAAAAAAAGATGAAGAAGAATGAGGCTTCAACATACAGTCATGGCGGGACTAAAATGACTCCCATTCCTATGAAGTACTTTGACATGGGAACGAAATGGAAAACAAGGTTCTAACTAGGATGCCCATGGAAGGAATGATCTACCACATAAAGTACGACACACTTATCAACAAGGAAGGTTAGTGTCGCAGTTCAGTGGGGTCGATCCTAAGACCAAGTCTCAAGAAGGCAAACATGAGTGAACAAGTTCTTGCTCAGGAGCAATTCAACACCAAGGATAAGATGCCACATAGTGGCGGGGTAGAGTCTACATGAACACTAGAAACATATAAAGGGGCAGCCTGAACTAACGCCGAATTAGGATGATGATTATCAAATGCCAGTTGGTCGATAGTGACAATTCTTCCATTGTGAGGGAAATGCATCACCCAGAAAAGCGTAGACACCACAAATTTCATAGCATATACATAATCACGCCCGAGAAGCATATTGAAATCTAATAGGCCTTGCACCACTATAACATCGACAAGGACAATCTTCCCACCTAACGAGATAGGCAACTGAGGGAGAATCCCCAAATATTCACTAGGACATTTGTCAAAATCCAACAACTCATACAAAGCAGACACAAGCTCGGGAGAAATCAAATCTTTCCAAGCCGAGGAGGATAAAATACTTAGGAGGCTCCTTGATCCACAATACATCGATAAATATTTTTTGAATTAACTTCAACCCTTATTTGAAAGGGTGCAGAAGAAGGAAGGTGAGTCTCAACAAGGTCATTCCAATAAAAGGAAACCATCCTACGACTTTGAGGGTATGTGCTCGAAGTGAGAAGAATACCCCCTTGTTCTGAAAGTACTAAATTGGAAATGCTAAAAACATAGTCGGTAGACACATCACTCCCCATCAAAAGAGTGGGATCAACCAAATATTGCATCAATGTGACCACTTTGGTAGACTCTAAACACTCCAAGAGAAGAGTGGGATCAACCCAAGATTGCATCAACGTGACCACCTTGGTAGACTTGACACTCTCCAAGAGAAGAGTGGTATGAACCAAAGAATCCATCAACATGGCCACATTGGTAGACTTGACACTGTCCAAGAGAAGAGTGGGATTGACCAAAGATTGCATCCAAACGACCAATTCCTCAACCACTGGTTGAATAGGCTATGAGACAACATGGTCTGAAGGCACATCACCCCGCAAAAGAGGAGTGGGATCGGTTGAATATTGCATTGGCATGGACACTTCATCAACCAATGGTTGAATGGGCTATGAGGAAACCTTAGAAGTCTTAGAATCATAAGAGCTTGCAGAAATGGACCACAATATTCGTGCCTCTGGAAGGCCAAGGCATAAATGAGTAAGGTGATCTCCCTTGCAAAGATTACAAGGGAACTTAGGCTTACGTCCTGTCTATTTGGGTTTCTCAACAGAATCAATGCCCCCAACATGAATAGAAGTGGTTGGTTGCACATCTCCAACATGACTTGCAGAGGTTGGTGATCGATCGATAACATGACTCAGAGAGGCTGCAAACCTATTTCCAGTATGAATAGCAATGACTAGACTCTTTCCCCCAACATGACTTGCAGGGGATGGGTGTTATTCTTCAACATGACTTGTAGAGGTTGATGACCTATATCCAACATGACTCGTGGAGGTTGGTGATTTCTTCTTCCTATTCTTCCTCTTTCTATTTCATTTAGACTTCTGGTTACTAGTAGCTATACTTTCACCAGAGAAGGTAGAAGGAGGAGGAGAAGAATTTGTTGGCTAGGGAACATCAACATGATGCCCATGACATAAGGTGCTTAACTCAGAAGCATCAAGAGAATTCAAGACATTTGGAATGGTACCCAACCAAACCGATAGTCCCACATTCAACCCAGGAATGTACAATGTGGCCATCAAAGGGACACTGATGTTTCTGAAGAACGGAAAATCACAAGAATCCCCTTGCGAAGGGGTTCCTTGGTTGGTATTGTCAAGAAAATTTTCCATGAAGATATTATGAATAGGTTATTCCCTTGTGGGATCATTCAAGTCTGTAAAAGTCTCACACATTGACTTTGGCGAACCAGTCATATAAAAAACGATGCCTATAAAGAGGTGGATCCACGTTTCTAAGTGGAAGACCAAAAATTCCTCATGATCGATGGAGTGGGAAGTCTACCACCTTAGGTCAGAGACCGAAAGCAATGACTGACTAACTCACTATGGAAAATAAGGGAGCATAGAGCACACCACTAAGAATAAAAGCCTAAAGATACAAGACAAACAAATGACCCTTCTAAATGATTCCAACCTAGGGAGTTGAAGTCCTAATCGTTCAAAGCATTCATAAAGGAAAATGATTATCCAGGAGAAGAAGTTACCCGTACATCTGACCGATAGTCCCTTCGGGTGTCGACCAGAGAATACATAATCTGCCTTAGGTACCACGATACACCCCTCACAGTCACCTATGTGTCAACCTACATAATGGCAACTAGGCCACCAACTTGTAATCAACAACCAGGGGGGTACAATCGACAACCGGGAGAGTGTATGGGTAGGGTAAATAAGCCCGAAGATCCTTTTGAGGCCTGAAATGCAACAGGTCCAGAATCACTCTTAGAGTACCTTAGATGAATCCAAGTGTCTCAGAGATCTGACACAAGTTGGGCCAGTAACGCTATAGGATTGACCCCCAATACACACTCTCCCAAACGCTTTTTTGGGATCAGGAGTGGATATCTCCATCACCGTCCTCCACACGACCTTGTGTTTGACTCTTGTGTTAGAGGATCTTCCCAGATTGAGTAATTACAAGGTGGATTTTTCACACCCTAGCACAGACACCTAAGTTAAGTTTTGGTTGGCCTTGGATATTTGACCTCTCCACACCTAATCCAAGGCCCTAGCCTAAGCTATTGGTGAACCTTAGAAAAAGTGTTACTAATATATTTTAGATTAGCGCGTTCATTTTAGGGGATTTTCTTACTCAAGGAAAGGAAATGAAACTTATGTTGTTTGAGACTCTTGTGAAAAAGAAACTAATTAGAACACTGGAAAATAAGACTTTACACTAATTCTACAAATGAAAAAAAAGTTTCAAGAAAAAAGCATGAACAATCCTTCAAACATAAAGATGCAATATTTTCTCCTTTCCATGCAAATTGCACACTACAACTTTCGAGTGAAACAAAAGAGAAAATGAAAGGATTTTCTTTATTATTTTTGTTTTGAGATGCTTTCAAGATGAGAAGCAAACACAACCCTATGCTAATTCATTTTTCTTTTTCAAATAACAATGCAAAGCAAATGCAAAGAAAGAAAGAGACCTAAAAAGCTAGGTTTTTATTTTTATTTTGTTCCAATCAAAGCAAAACTAACAAAAGATGCTAAAAGAAACTGAAGAATGCAACTCATTTTTCTTAAAATTCAAGATAAAAATAAGCCAAAAATGCTTGGAAACACAGAGAGACAAGATAATTTTTTTTATTTTTATTTCATAAACAATCTGAGCCTGCAAACTATATCAACCCCAAACAACAAAAGCTTCTGGAACTTAGGAAGACCTGGGAACCACAAGTTTCCTGTAGGAAAAGGAAAATCTTTTGAAAAAATTCTCCAAAACAATAGAGACACATGATATTCACAACCAACCTGTGTATGTATGCGGGTTGTATATAATGTAGACCGTGTATGTACGCATGTTGTATAAGGAACAGGGTGAGTACACCTCTATACATTTTCAAAAAAAGAAAAAGTTTGGACATAAAACTTGGGAAAGGGAAGCTGGTAGGAACCTGGAAGGTGACTAGAGACCCAACCTCACTTAGAACACTTAGAAAACTCAGAAAGAAAATGAAAATAAAATCAAAACAAGATCTCCCACTAAGACCCTAGAGTAACTCCCCAATGGAGTTGTCAATTCTACTACGGGGAAAATCCCCTTATACTAGGTCTAAGGTAAAGGCAGAGCATTAACTCCCTTAAGATACTCTTCTACCCTTAAGATACCCAAAAACCATCTAAACAAAGTGACGAGAGAGAAATGAAAGAGAGTTAATGAGTGCACCTTTGGTCCTTACAGTTGGTGTAGATCTCTTTCGTTTGTTTCCGCCTCCTAGATCAAGGATCTCCTCCCAAAGCTGACTTGCAAAAGGTTAGGAATACAATGCAACAACATATGCAATCTCTATTGATTTCTTTAAAATTTTAGACATAGATATAAATGCGCAAATTAAGAAAAACATGCAAACATAGGGTTTTGGGACAAGGATGAACTCTTTTATTCAATTTCAAGATAAAAAGGATTACAACCTTTGCTGGAAACTGCTCCACGAACCAAGTCTGGGCTCCTCTGTCGTGGCTCCAATTTCATCAATCCAACATTATATTCTCGCAACGAACATATCACCAAGGGAAGGAGGAAGGGTTTCATAAGGAGAAAGGTTGGAGAAGAAGGTTGAGGCTAAAACTCAAAATGAGATGCAAATCTTGGGCTAAGAAAGGGAAGGGATTTTGGTAGAGTTTTCTTATTCTCTTTCTTATGAATGAAGGATAGTTAAAAAACTCACTATTGAGATTGTGTATATGAAGAAAATCACTAGGGAAAACATTCCTACAATATTTTTTTTCAAAAACCCTTTTAGAAAGACTATACCTCCAACAAACAAAAACCCTTCTCCTAAAGAGGGAAACAACATGGAGGATATTGTTAATGTGATTAAACATATTACCTATGAGGAATCTTCCTTGGGTGGGAAATATGAAGAAGAAGGAGAGGACGAGACCAATAAATAAGACCAATCAGGTAATGATAAAGAGGACTCGAAACTGGAATCTTATTTATTATGGGATATCTCTCACAATTTGTTTAGAGGAGATGAAGATGATGACGACGTTGGAGAAATGAATTTATATCATAATGCATATAACACAAGGAATAAAGGTTTTCCTGCTATAGTATATTCTCCTTCAACCTCTAAGAATGGAAAGAAATCATCAACCACCTAGAAATATCCTTTTACCACAACAACTTCTTCATCTTCCCTTGCTTTGAATAATTTTGAATATGATTTTCCAGAAGACATGAAAAAGACATGAACTAATATTTCCCTGTATGAATTATTGAAGTTACCTCAAATACAATATTTTTTATCAATGCTCTTCAAGACGCATCTACAGGAAAAGGTAAATATTCTAATGTAGGGGAAAACATAGTAAATAGAAAATTTGTAGAAAGTTTAGATTCTGGAAAGAAAACTACTAAGAATTAATTGAATGTCAATGATTGTTTGATTGGAAATAAGTCAAGATCTACTACCCCTCCTTTTAACCTAAAATTTGAAATATCTAATAGGAATGTACACAATTTCATGGTTGATTCTAGTGCCTCATCAAATATAATGCCTTATGTTGTGTGCCAAAAGTTGAATTCTGAACCAGGGAAATGTGACACTCAAATTGTACAATTGGACAGGTCAAATGTGAAGGTTTTTGGAGAATTGATTTTTTTTTTTATAAGACTAGCTTCCAATCCTAAAGTCCATCAAACAATCGATATCATTTTGGTAGACATTTCTTAATCATATGGAATACTATTGAGTAGAGACTGGTCTGCACTTTTAAAATGATAGTTTTCCACTGACTGGTCTCTGTGGCTTCCCTATAATGGTAAACAAGACCAAATACTAGTGGATCAAGAGAGGTATATGAAGCACATTGTAACATATCTCAATGATCCTAGTGAGCCCATAATGTTCAATCATTCAATCTTGGGAAATTACTACTCAGATACTTTCTTTGGAAATTTTACTGTTGATACATCTCCACACGTGGAAACAAACAAGCAATTTGAAATCCTCCATTGTACCCAGATTGTTGAGACTAACTATAATATACTAGATGGTAAATATACTAACTTAGTTATATATGTAAAGACTAACTCATATGAAGATGATAACCTAGTTAAAATCACTATGTTAGGTTCATACCCTAACACGTGGACTTTGTTTTTTGATGGATTCCAAGTCTAATGAGGATGCGATTGCTGGTTGCATTCTTAAAGACCCTAAAGGTAATAAATTATTAATAACATGTAGGTTATAATTTGAATTCACAAATAATACTCTAGTGTATGACGCCCTGATTCAGGGGATAAGAAAAACAACTGACATGCAGGTGAAAATTTTGAAAGTTTTTGGTGACTTTGAGATAAATATCAGACATGTACACAACACTACACATTGCATTTCCAGTCACTTGTAAAATTACTAGCAAGAGATATGGAAATTGACTAAATCTTTTTAGGCTTTTAACATTAGTCCTATTCCTTGAACAATGAATTTTGATGCTAACTTTTTAGCTAATGTAGCCTCCAGATTAATTCCATCAGAAGGATTAATGCCTGACACATTTTTTTTGGAATTTTTATACATGCCCTCATTACTAGACAATATTACCAATTGGAGGGTATTTGGTGATGATCAACAGATCGCCATCTTCCCAAGAATGAAATACAACTTTAAATATGCGACCATTGATGAGGTGCACCATGATCAAGCGTTGAACAATTAGACAATGCACCCTTCAGATCAAGATGTTAAAGATAAGAAAACCTCAAAGAACTCCATTCCAAAATATTTGGTGAGGTTAGAAAATCTATATGACCTTCAGGATAATTTCAAGAAGGTAACTAACAACAAGACAAATAGTTCATCCATGCAGTATGAGGTAATTAACTCGGGAACAGATAAGAACCCCCAAATGGTCAATCTTGGAACCAACTACTCTCCTGTTGAAAAACATGCCTTTATTAGTTTTTTCATAGAATATACAAATATATTTGTATGGACATATGATAATCTAAAAGATTTTGACACTAACAACATCCAACATGTAATGCCAATGAAACTTGATACAAAACCATTTCAGCAGAAATTAAGGAAATTGCATCCAAATATGGAACCTTTGATTAAAGGTGAATTGAACATGTTATTGGATGCTAAAATTATTTTCCCTGTAATACATACACGATGGATAGCCAATGTAGTCCCTGTGAGGAATAAAAATGGAGATATTAGACTATGTGTTAATTTCAGGAATTTAAATAGAGCCTCTAAGAAATATAATTATCTCGTTCCTCCTATGGAGCATATTTTACAGTGTGTCTCTTGATTTGAATTGCTATCTCTCCTAGATAGTTTCTCAGGATATAACCAAGTCATGGTTTCCCGTGATGATCAGTTGAAAAATGCCTTTAGAACTAAATGGGGAACATATGCCTATAGAAAGATTCCATTTGGACTCATAAATGTCGAGGATACATTTTAGAGAGTTATGGACTTAGCATTCAGGGGATTGATTGATAAATATGTTGTAGTATACCTAGATGATGTCACTATATTCTCGAAGAATAGAAAACATTATGTTCAGCATCTTAGGAAAATATTTGACAGATGTAGAAGATATGTTATTTCTCTTAACCTCGAGAAATCCATTTTTGTAGTAGATGAAGGAAAACTTCTAGGTTTTTGGTATCCAAATTAGGAATTATGATTGATCCAGAAAGAAGTGAGGCCATATCAAAGATTTCCTTCCCATATAATAAGAAATCTATGCAATCTTTCCTAGGAAAAATCAATTTTGTGCATAGATTTGTCCCAAATTTTTCTGAAACTGTGAAGCCTTTACAACACATGATCAAGAAGAATGATGAATCCAAATGGGGACCTACAGAAAAATAATACTTCATTAAAATTAGGGAAGAAATAGAAAAAGTTCCATCTTTAAGGATCCATGATTTTAAAGAATATTTCATCTTATATACATTTGCTTCTGACACTTCATTCACAGTAGCTCTCACTCAGAAAGATGATGAAGGAAATGAATTCCCTATTGCATTCACGAGTTTAGGGCTACAAGGAGTAGAGATGAACTATCCTGAAGTAGATAAGCATGCATATGATGTCTTTAAAGAAATAAATTATTTACACTTAATACCTTATCTTCT
>SNQJ01S0067180.1:6462-39850 GCA_010110895.2 Picea sitchensis | reverse complement strand
GCCTTATTCTATTTTATTGAAAGGTCTTATTAATATTGACCTTTATTACATCCGAATACATTGATCTACCTATGTGTTGGTTAGGACCTTAAGGAGGTGAGGGGATGAAGTGTGAAAAGTGGTAAGTATGATCAGGAATGGAACAATGACTAGTCAAGGAGACCTCCCAATATAAAAACCATCCCTAAGGGTGACCACTTATTAGGGAAAAATGTTAACCACCAAGGTGAAACAAGGAAAAAAACATAATTTCCAAGAAAACATTACATAATCAAAGCAATTCAAAATGCAACATACTCAAAATGCCTCAAATATTAAAGTGACACTTACCAGAATACCTAACTTGTTCCTCATGGAGAAAGACCCATCGTCTTCTGAAAGCAAGCTGATGTGGTGAACACCATCATGATGAGTTGAGGTGGTGTGGTGGTGATGTGTGGTCTCTATATGTGCATGTGGACGTTGTCGACCATATGTCTATCGATACTCCATGTCTGCAACCTAAGGGCCTCGAGACATCATCTCCTTAGTTATACCTAAGAATTACAGATAACAGGACTAATACAAATTTTAACCAACATAAACCCAAAATTTCAAACTTGATAAAATGCTCCAAAATGCAACAAACAAATAAACCATTAATATTTTCCAAGATACTAGAGCTAGACATCGAAGAAATTTCATCTACTTTAATGATCCCATTCTTGCTTACTAGAAGTATTGTTAAATTAGTTATTTACCCTTTAATACTAGGACACTATCTATGTGAAGAGATAGGTCCCAACTTCATCAAATTTCAACTTCAATTCCTGTCACATACAAGAAAGAGACAATGTGATAGTTAAATATCAAAACATCAATCTTAAAATAACTTGCATCAAGAAAATGTGGCTCCAATGTTACAATGAAAAATACAAAATATAGAACCTATTTTTACCTGAAATGCAACCTCAAATTGGCATATAGTAATCTTGCTATGATAAATAATTTCCGGCCTACTCCAAAAATAGAGAAATGAATAACAAGAATCACATCATTTTTTCTATTCCATCCACTATTTCTTGCACCACCAATGGAACATGTATACCAAAATTGTGGTATGTCAATTTCCTAGTTCTCATCTTGGTCCTCATTTTCTTCATTCTGAACATGATCTGCTCCAGATTGACTATCATTATGAGCCTCCAAAGAATTATGTTCCATATCAAGTTTATTAGAGAAATTTGTTATATTGTTTTCTCCCCTTATATCACAATCTAATTACCAAAGAGCTAGTGCTCTTTCATATGAAAAATTGGTAATGTCATACTTTGTTACATATAATCTTAAACATATATCCATATGTTTAGAAAGTTTGTTCCTCATCTTCGACTTCAAAAATGGCAGTGCACTAAACATTCTCTCATCCTCCACTGATCCCAAAATCATGGTTTGACACAAATCCACTAATTTGAAATATTTTGACGTTTTTTCCTATAAGTTTTGGCTAGCACCTAAAATAGTCCATAATCTTATTATTGCACCATATTCTAGAGGATTCTCCAAAACAAAAAATTGCTTCCACATTGTTCCAATGAAGTGTGTGGCATGTTGAAACAATTTTGACGAATTTAAAATTCCTTCAACCTATTCTCCATGTATCCCGACCTTCTTGCAAAATTGGTGCACTAAAGTATTTAATTTTTCCACAAAGTCATGTTTTAAATTAGTTTGACATTTTATTGTTCCAATATTGAGGGTACACCAGATAAATGACCTCGAACAATTCATCTCAAGGAAATAGTTCTCTTATCTCCGATGCTAGTGATTTTTCAATTTCTATCAAGTTATGTCTCATTGAAATGACAACATTTTCGAATAGGTCTCTTAACACAGGGAATTCTTTGGTGGTTTGTCCTATCTTCCCATTATAATGAAAAGGAACCATATATCCACGCATTTTCATACATAGTATCCCTTTTTCATCAAACTTCAATTTTTTTTAGTATTTTCTATATCAATGATCGTAGTCCAATTTGTAAATTGTGGACCTACAAAAGACTTTGACATCGTATAAGAATTATCTAATGAAAGTGCACATTTTATTCCAGTCGTGTATTCTGCAATATACATTGTGTGACTTTGAGACATTTTCTCAAGTAAATTCATTTCATCTATCATAGGAAGAATTCCAACCAATGTTAATAATGTCTCTATGTCAGTGAGTCAAAAGAGAGATATTGAGCTCTATCTACACTGAAGAATTTTTCATACATCACCCCTATGAAGGACTGGTAATCACTAAATAGACTTTTAGTTGGTCCATTCAATGAGATCCATCTTGTATAAACATATTTTAATAGCTTGTTTCCATTTGTAACACCATCAACAAATTTTTGAAACTATGAAAATCGTTTGGGACTATGATAAAAGTATGCATAAGCCTCTCATACAAGATCTTGAACTTTTGAAACCAATGGAAACTTGCTTACTATTTTAATGGAAATATTCATCCTATGATCCATACAATGAATACTCAACATATACGGTGAAGTTGGTAGTTGTAGTCTAACACAAAGACCATTTCTTTGTCCTTGCATTGCTAATGCTCCATCATATCCAACACATACCAACTTTTTTGCGATCATAAAATGATCCATACCACCAATTTTCTTCAAACTATTAATAACAAGTTCATAAATATTTTCATCTATAGAATTCTCCTTCATTTTATGAATCCCAAGTAGATATGAATGCCTAATATGGTCATTAACATTATAAATACTCATGTAGATCCATGAAGTATTAACAATAGTTGTAACCTCATCCAAAGACAATGTCAAAAACCTAGCATTTGCAATCCTATCTTTCATATCATCCATTTCTACTTGAGCTAGATATTTTCCCCATTCCCAATCACGCATTATAGACCAATGAGAAGATGGAAGGTTTGATACTTGAAGAAAATATAGATATTTCATGTAATCCAGATAAACGGTCATAGGATGACCTTTAGATAAGATGTGAAATACATTGATTAATTGAGTTGTCTTGGATAACCAAATTTCTTCCCATTGTATTTCCAAATATAGATGTGATGGTTCCTCCACTTGCCTCGAGTTTTTCCTTACTTATTAAATATTTATTATACTCGTATACATATTTGACATGTCAACATTCCTCATAAGATTTTCTTCTGACAATAAATTCCTGCTTGTTATCTACAATTTTCTTTTCATACACCTTTCATGAAAGCTTCTCTATTGTATCTAACTTCATATAAAATGTCATTGGCATGCCAAGTTTGGAACTACATATATTGCATTTAACTTGTGGTTTCCTTTTCTCATTTTTTGGACGTATTGGTTCAATAAATGAAAATTTTGAGACCCAGTGTGTTTGGAGTTCTCTCCCTATGTCCCATTGGCCCTTTTGTAATTTTCGTGAATTGATTCTGTTCTTTTCCAATGAAATATTTTCAAAATTTTTACTACCAATTTCTAGTGAAATTGCATTTATCTCACTTTGATCTCTAGAGGAACCTATTCCATCATCTATTATTTTGATATTAGATGCATTCTCACAAGAGTTGACATATTTTTCAGTGATAGGTTGCTCAAAGGAGCTTGAAGCATGATGAGAATGTGGATCCTTGGATCAAGTTCTTTGAAAGTATGATGATAGATCATTTTTTCTTGATCTTTTCTTCCCATGATTGGTGTTCGACATCTCAATAAATATTCCACAATTGAAATTTTAAATCGATCTAGAAACCAAAAGTGAAACATGCATGATAAATAATATAAAATTAGTAAAATTCCTACCAAGTATATAATCTTTGTATGTATTTATATTTATTATCCTTTTTATGAAATCAAATTCTCTGAGAAAGCATACACCCAAAAAGGAAAATCGCCAAATGCTTACATGAATCCTAGAAAATAACTTAGGGTGTATAGTAAGAAAATACAACATAAATGCATCCAAAAATAGAAGCTTACCACTTCCTACAATGGCAATGGAAAGAGTAGCAATAGTGTAATATCCCCATAATTAAAAAATACAAAAAAAATATTTCTTGCATCTAGTTACATGATGCCAATAATTACCCCTATGTTTAAATATGTCCTTGGATAAAAAAAAATTAAAAAAATATAATAAGTTATGCATGCACTCCCACACTCCTTCAGTAGCCACATCACATGCCTATTCATAGTTCTCAAACAAACTCTAAACATCTAAGGCCTATTTAACCAACTAACTAGTAACTACTCTCTAAGTTACATTTGGAAAAGAACTCTTACAAAATATTGAGTCCTAAGACAAACAATTCCTACC
Source organism: Picea sitchensis (assembly GCA_010110895.2). NCBI lineage: Eukaryota > Viridiplantae > Streptophyta > Pinopsida > Pinales > Pinaceae > Picea > Picea sitchensis. The sequence goes on along the minus strand of SNQJ01S0067180.1, from coordinate 35,533 downwards.
TATCTTTGTATTCTCTACACAAGTTGTTAAGAGGCACCTAGTTTGAGAACAAAGTTCAAATTAATGACTAAATAGGTATGTGAATGGACAAAACCCCCCCATCAAAACCATTTCCTAAACCTGAATTGTTTTACCAAATGCAAATATAAAACACTCGCAAACAGAACATATACCATTAGGCTCACAAAACAAGGCATTGTACTTCCATTAAATTAAAAATATATGTTATAGTATCATTTTGCGATGTCATAGTGGTTAGATACATAAAAAATACACAATATCATTGATAGTATTCAATTTTTCATAAAATGTTCCATTGACAAGACTCAATGAGGAAAACATTTGTAGTGCAATGAAACCCATAGCCCACCAAAGAATTCAACTCATTGTTTCTTCGAATTGGATCTCAAACTCAATGCAAATGCATCAACCACGATAATAAAATTGTTGAATTCTTTTCCAAAGACATCAATTTAAACATATTTAACTTGCACATGGAAACCAAATACACATAGCTACATTGATCACTTAATTGTAATAAATATATTTGCATAGTTCAATGGAACAAGGATTGATTGCCATTTAATGCCTGAGAAAAAAAATTGTAGTGAGAGGACAAATCATAAGCTTCTAATTTTGAAGCTCTTGTCAGACTGACATATGGAATATTCAGAGTATAATGTATTGATCGTATTTTAATGAAATGTGCAACAACTCACTAGGATATAGGTAAATCACACACTAAAGCATAACATTTCGTAGAATCCAAAACTCTGGTAATTTTTGTTCAAAAATAAAGGTCAAGCAAAATATGTGGTTGACAACCTTGTTTTGATCATCATTCTATATGTGCACAACCATAGAAAAGTTAACCTTTGAACCAAGTAACTACAATGAAGATCTATATAATCTCCATAAATATCAAACCAAGAGATAGTCTCTCTCTAAGACAATATTGGAAAGGGCGACAAACATGATCAAAGAAGAGTTGATAAAATTTAATGGACAATGCTAACTTGGCATCAGAGATTTACTTTACTATTTTTCTAAAGTGAAGGAGTAAAACAAACATCATTATTGTGATATGCAAACATAGGGAATCCAAAGACTAAGTTTACTAAAACACTTTCCGAAGGCATGTACGGAATGCACAAATGACACTTGGAGAGGCCTGCATTTTGGTTAGATGGTTTAGAGTTGCAACAACCTACACAACATATTGAGAATTGAGTAACATCATTGTCCATACATTGCAAGTGATGAAGTGTCTTCAACATGTCAAATTGTCTACAATAAAATGTGGAATGTGCCATGTACCTATCCACAATACATGCATGGGAACTTTACATTGTCTACACATTTCCCTATACTCATAAATGTACATGAGCGTAGTATACTCCACCATATATATATCTTGCAAAAACTAGTGCCCTATACCATCTCATATCCTAGTCCAACCATCCAAGAAGCATACCAATAAAGTTGCTCAAAATCCATCAAGATATTTATTTATGATTCAATTTAGTAGTGTTCATACCTCTTGTAGTACATGCTTCATTTTATTAGTGTTAGCTTTTAAAACCCTAACACCATCTCTTCATCATTTCTTACTTGTGTCATATCAAGATGTCACCTTTCCAATCCCACGAGCAACATATAATGTCCAATGTCCTTGTCTATATTGAGAATTCCTCCTATGTGATATTTAATGTCATTTGATATTTCCATGGTTGGATTCTAACCTATTTTATCATTGTCTAGGTTCCATCACACAATCAAATACACCAAGGATCTTTCTCAAACCTATTTTACAATGTCTAGGTTTTACACCATAGGATTTATTATTATCCAACTTAAATTTCTTCAATGTCTAGGTTTTTCTTAATAGGATTATGGTTCTACCAAATATATCCTTGATATATATGAATTTCATATATCCCACCCAAAATATTTTATTTTCAATATAATTTAGGTATGTGGGCCTTTCTATATAACTAATATGTCATGCTTATAGGCCCCCTTATAAGTACAATATAAGGTTCTTAACTCGCTACAAGAAACTTATAGCCAAATAAAATAAATCTTTTGTCTCACATCATACACCCTCAACTAACCCCTTAGCCCATACAACATATCATACCTCAATACACCCTTAATGCATACTTGAAATAATTGATATTATTATATTTTGAAATGCTCTCTCATGTGTAATATTAAGAAATGTTAGGGAATTATAAATTAAATCTCTTTCTTCACTAAAACAATATAGGTGCATAGGGTTTGGATACCATTAATTCAACTTTGAGGGACCTTTAAAGCCCTAAAATCAATGGAAGGACATCGATAGAATCCTTTTTAACGATAAAATAGGGCCAAGTCATGGAGAGATGTTAGGCATAATGTAGCCTTTGTACAGTACTACTGTAGACTAGCACTCATTTTACTCATTGTTTAGAGAAAAAGTATAATAGTTGGGTGCATTAGGCATACTCTATAGATGAAGTTGGAGGCAAAGTGTTGGGATCATAAAAAAAAAGTATATCCAAACTACTAGAAATGGCCCAATATCCAGTTTTAGAATATATAAATTAAATGAATACAGAGTATACTCTATTCAGTCGTCATAGTAAATAGAATATTAGTACATAAGGGTATAAAAAAATAAAGGGTCATGCATGATGAATTATATCAAATCTCATCTATTCATGTAAATATATTTGAAACTGCAATTCACAGTGCATGTTATAGCATAATGAACAATTCTCACAATTGCAAGTCTGACAATGTTATTTGTTTGACAACAAAGCAAATTTGAGGAGCAACAAGAGGTAGCCATATGTTTATATAACTAGCATAGAAACAAAGTACATATCAACAACACAAGCAACCAAACAATTAGTGTGACTAAAGAGGTTGTTAGCTGATATAGAGAAGGGTCAAGTGATTAGTGGTCTAACATTATGTCAATAAAAGTTGCATAGCACACTCGAAGAATCCGAAATTTCATTTCAGAAAAAAAAACACATGATGTCTAACATCACTTTGTGAGAGAAGAGTTTTCTAGAAAAGAGGTTGAATGTCACTTATTTACTTTGGAAAACATGGTAGCTGATATATTTACTAAATAACTTATTTGTGCTATGTCTCAACCTCATAGAAACACATTAATGTATAACGATTGTGTTTAGCAGTAGAGACATGCAAGGTAGGAGTGTTAGGTGGATAGCCTGCATGACAAAAGCATCAATGAAGGGTTACAAATGTTCACTAAATGCAAACATGGACATAAATATGGAGAAGGTTAGAGCCATTTTATGACTTTGTAAATGTTATCTTTACATTTAAATACTCAAATTAATAAATTGCATGAATTGCATCATGTATGGTAATGAGAACCCAATTGGAATTGGAAGACCTGTACTGTTAGAAACCTGAATGGAATGAGTATAAGGTAGATTTCCCACAGGAAAGGACTAAAGAGAGTAGGGTAGTGTTGTGTTTTTCATCCCACCTAGATTCATAAAAAATGTGTTGTTGTGCTCTGATATAGATTCATTTCTAATTGTAACATTCCCCATATTAACTAAGGAACATTACTACGCAGAATACACATAAAAATAATTTTTTTCTTGATAATTCATTTCCTGTAGCTTACCAACTACAAATTATGCACATATTTAACTGGTTTATAACACCCATAATTAAATGCATCTACAACATTATAAATGCATATGGATGTAGTTAATAAATCATCTATAACAACACATAAAACCATTAGTATTCATAGAGTAAAATGCATAGCCATAAGACTCGTAAGAAAACTTAGATAACATATAAAAACTTATATTTGAAACAAAATTTGTGCAACCAACTGCATGGGAAGGACGTTCCACCCAAACATAGACTTGATGTTCCAAATATCAACACCAAGTCACTCTCAAGTTGGGGCTAGGAATCCACAAGAGAAGTGTGCCTCACAGTTCCCTCATAGCTCACTATCTCACAACCCACTGGTATTCTCCTACAACTATCCCAAATTTCCTCCAACTCTCTTCCTCTTAACCTGCCCAACTCAAGGAATGTACCCCTTCACTGCTCTCAGTCCATCGAGTGTCCCATTCATTTATTAGGGTCTCTTTAGCTCAAGTAACCAAGAATATCTCAGCTGGGAACTAAAGGGAACTCATTTCCAAAAGAACTACCAATAACCAACAACAAACACTTATTGTTACAGTGCAACTCACATAGGAGTTCACTCTTCAATCCCGGCAACCTGGCTCTTCAATTTCCATCTCCAAAATTGTCAAAAAAATATTTAGCATGCTCCATAATGTTCCTATCCTTCTTTCTCTAGCTATGGTTTTATTTTTCCCTAATCTCTCCTTTTTTTTCATGCTCAGACAGAATGTGAAAAACTATTTATTTTCCCCATACGAATTTCCTTTATTTTCCCAAGATAATTTTCTACTCACTCTGCCCAATGTTGATTGTACTTCAACCCCTTCTCTCCAATAAATATGGAATGTGACTTATACAACCACCCTCTGACAGGTATTCATTGATTGGGATCTCATACACTCACACAAAAATATATATATGTTCCCCAAAAGATAATAAAATTCAGAAATATGGGTTGAATTGTTGGAATATTCACCAATACTAAGAGGGGGGGTGAATCAGTATTGAGCACTTTTTACCACTTTTAATCAAAACATGTAAAATTTAACTTATCAATAATTCCATTCACTTATAATTTAATTTCACATATCATTAACATATAACCATAAATAGTACCATTCAATAATACATCACACCATACACTGTGCACAAGAGATTTTTACGTGGAAACACAAATGGAAGAAAACCACATAATGATTTCTTATATTTCAAAATATTACATTCTTGGGAAGCACCAACTTCGAAAATTATCCAGCACCAACTAGAAGGAGGCTCCAACCCCTTGTTTACAAGCTTCAACCTGAAGGAAGCTCCAACTCCCTATATTTTCCAACTACAACTCCCTATATTTTGTGGCACCAACTAGAAGAAGGCTACAACCCCATTTCCTTTCCCCTTCCTTCCTCCCTGAAATATAAATGGAGACTCAACCTGCCATTGTCACTATCACTGATATTGTCACTGTCACTATCACTATCACTAATACTGTCACTGTCACCGTCACTTTCACTAATACTATTTATGTCATTGGCATCGTCTCTATAACTAATATTGATATCTCATCATAAACAAAACCATATCCACTCACATGGATCATATGCCAAGATCACTAGGAACATCTCTCAAACATATGCCCAACATCACAACATATGCCTCAAACCATATTCCAAATATGTGCCTCAAGAAAGTACCATATCAACCATGATAAACCATAAACCATGTACCAAACATATACCTCAAATCATGTGCCCAAACTATCCAAGATACACCTCAATCTATGTGCCAAAATCATTCCTTAAGCATGTTCCAAACCATCCAATATATGCCTTAAGAATATGCCATAACCATGAAGATATGAGCATAAAAAACACATAGAGAACATACCTTTTAATCATGTAACAACCTGATGCATATGATTACAGACCTGCAAACCTTCCTCAACTTCTTCAATAATAGGATATCATCTTCATTAAAATTTAATTCAACCTCCCTAGAAAAAACTGGGCAACTAGTGATGCCTCACATGACACTACCAAGACAACCATCGAGGTCTTGTGGGACACCTTGCACTTGACCTGCGAGGGTATGCTCAACTAGGGTTTTTTAGAAGCCCTTATTCCACCTATGGCTTTGAGAATTCTCCTTTGCACCCGTTTGGTAACTCAAATTTGTTGCCTCAGTTTCACTTGTTGTTAGGTAGGTTCTTTGGGGGGGGCAGCTAGTCGGCCGGGGGAGTGATTGAGACCGGGCCTTTTTCTTCCCCATTGCTCCTTCCTTGATCGATTCGATCGAGTGATGGCGGCTGACAAGGCAGCAGCCAGTCCTTGGATGGAAGCAATTGAAAGGTGTTCTCTTTTCTAGAAACACTATGTTTTAAACAACTTGGGCCCTTTCCCTAGAGAAGTGACCCGAGAATGGGCTGAATTTTCAGAAACGTAATTTTGACAACTTTACATTTTTCTCACATGCTTGAATGGATGATCAAATGAGAAGCTTCTTGATGTGTATTTAAACTATTTCATGTAACTCCTTTACTTGCTTCAGGTTATACCTATCACTTCTTGTTTGCAACAACTTTTCTTCTTTAATTAATTTGGGGTTGACTTATAAATTCTTGTTGCAACCGTTTAGGGGATTCATATTTAAGAGGGCGTAACTTCTTAACCATGAGGAACCACATGGTGTACCACCTACCAATGGAAATGACATGAGGAGGACTATCCATCTCTGAGAGTTTTGTATGTAATTATGATGTCCTTCATACCCTTTTTCTTCAAACAACTATGGGTTTCATGACCACATCTTTGGGGCTTCTTGTAGACTTCTTCAAAGCATCTTCCCATGAGGGTCATTCTTAAAGATACACCATAAGGGGGCCACTTTAGATACTTATTCAAGTATACCCATTACTTCTAGAAACTTCTATAATTCTTCTAGAGTTGACATCAATGACAACCAATTTTCCAACAATCTCCCCCTTTGGCATTGATGGCAACACCCATACTCCCCTATGACTATTTCTCCCCCCGTCTTCATGATTTATCCCCCTATATTCATGCTTTTGATCTTTCTCTCCCCCTTTGACATCAATGTAAAAGGGTAAATCCCCTGGAAATTTCTCTCCCCCTGCCTTCTTTGCAAAACATTGTGTATATCACTGTGGGGAAGAAACTACTCCCAGTTTTTGTTGAAGAAACTCAAAAGTCTCCCTTGGGAGAGGTTTTATGAAGATATATGAAATATGTTCTTTTGTCCCAATGTACTCCAACTTGATGTTATTTTCTATGAATTTTTCCTGTAGAAAGTGAAAATTGAGAGGAATATGCTTGGTCTTAGAATGCATCATTGGATTTTTGGAGATACTTATAACACTGGTATTATCACAGAATATTGAAATAGGCTCATCATATTTTACTTATATGTTTTGCAAGGTCTTCTTCATCTAGAGGACCTAAGTACAACATGTTGTTGCTGCAATATATTATGCTTCTGTTGTAGACAAGGACACTGATGACTGCTTCTTACTTAACCATGACACCAGACAATCACCCAAGTAGAAGGTTTCTCCACTAGTACTTCTTTTATCATCAATGCTTCCTGCTCAATTTGCATCTATGTAAGCAACCATATTTAGCTCATTCTCTATCAGATACCACAATCCAAATTGTGTTGTTCCTTTGAGATATTTGAAGATCCTCTTTATTGCCATAACATGTGTTTCCTTTGGTGCTTCTTGAAATATTGCAACTTGTTCAGTTTCTTGCATCACATCTAGTCTTGAGGTTGTTACATAGAGTAGGCTATCAATCATCGATCTATAAATTCTTTGATCTGCTTCCTTAAATTATTCATCTTTGCTCAACTTGGAACTAGTCACCATAGGAGTACTTACCTGTTTGAAATATTCCATTATGAACTTATTCAACATCTCCTTGATGTACTTGGTTTGGGAAATGAAACATCTATTTGAGATATCTGGAGTCCCAAAAAGAAATTTAACTCACCATGTAGGGACATTTCAAATTCATTATGCATGTCTTTGGAAAGCTTCTTACTCATCCTATCATCGTCACTTCCAAAGATGATGTCATCGACATATACTTCAATGATAAGTATGTTGTTTCGATCCACTTTTATGTAGATATTGTTGTGATCTGCATTGCCCTTTCTAAATCCTTGTTGCTACAAGTACTTGTCCAGTCTTGAATACCAAGCTCTAGGGGCTTGCTTGAGTCCATATAGATATTTCTTCAATATGCAAACATAACCTTCTCTTTTTGTTAGTAGAAATATGTTTGGTTGTTTGATGTAGGCTTCTTCTTCTAATTCTCCATTTAGAAATGTTGATTTTACATCCATCTAATATACTATGATCCTTTTGTAACATGCATAGGACAATATCATTCTTATTTATTCCATTCTAGCAACATGAGCAAAATTTTATTCAAAATCTATTCCTTCAACTTGAGCATATCCTTTGCATACTACCCTTGCCTTGTTTCTGGCTATCTGTCCATATTCATTTAGTTTGTTTTTGAACACCCATTTTGTGCCAATCAATTTTTTTTATTTGGTATTGGAACCAGTTCCTAAGTCTCATTCTTCTCTATTCGATTTAGTTCTTCTTCCATGGCCTTGATCCAATGTTCATCATTGTTGGCTTTCTCAAAGTTGCTTGGTTCAATTGTGGATAGTAGTGCTAGATATATTTGTTCTAGTGTGTGAGCCCGTTTACTTCCTATGGTTTCTATTCCTCCATTTTTATCTCCAATAATTTGTTTTGGTGGATGATTCTTCTACACTCAACAATTATGTGTCTTAGAAGGTCTCTGGAGATCTTGCTGCTCATTTTATTATTGATCTGCTTCTGGATGATTCTCTTCTTATTGTTCTTCCTCTTATCCTTCTTCTTCTTTTAAATATTATTTTTCTTCCTACTCTTTTGAATTTTTGCTTTCTTCTCTGGTCTTCAACACATTTGTTTCATCAATATTTGCATTGATGCTTTCCACTATTTTTTTGAGTCCTAGGTTGTCGTATTTGTGTGCCTTGCTTTTTCTTGAGTATCCAACCAATATGTCTTTATCAAATCGAGAGTCAAATTTTCCAATCTTGTTATCTTCTCTTTTTATGTAAAATTTGCTTCCAAACACTCTAAAGTGCTTGACATTTGTCGGTCTTCCCTTCCATAGCTCATATGGAGTCTTGTCACTATTACTTCTAAGAATTCCTTTGTTCAATATATGAACGGTTGTATGTACTGCTTGTACCCAAAATATATTACTCAACTTGGAATCTTTCAACATGAATCTGGCCATCTCTTGTACAGTTATGTTCTTTCGTTCAACAACTCCATTTTGATGAGGTTTTCTAGCTACTGAAAAGTTCCTTTTTATTCCATGTTCTTCATAGAAATCCATGAACTCTTTTGATGTGAAATCACCTCCATTGTCTGATCATAAAAACTTGATTTTCAAATCAGTATTGTTTTCAACCATCTCTTTGTATATCCTGAAACATTCGAATGCCTATGACTTTTTCTTGAGAAAGAAGAATGCAGTCATTCTTTTAAAATCATCAATAAGTAGCATGAAGTATTGCTCACCATACAATCCTTTTGTTCTCGTTGGTCCACATAGATCAGTGTGTACAATCTCCAAATGTTTTGTTGTAGAGTATTCCTTTGTTCTGAATTCATTTTTGGTTTGTTTTCCATGTAGGAAATGCTTGTACATAGTATTGGTTGGCTTTGAAATTTCAGGCACTTCTCTTACTGCTTTCTTTCTACTAATTTTGACAAGATTGTCAAAGTTCATGTGACCTGTTCTTCTATGCCAAATCCAAATTTCATTTTCCTTTCCCAAGAAAAATATTTCCTTTCCAATCTCATTTAATATGTATATGTTGTTTGGATTCCTTATTGTTGTAGCCACCAATTTGCATGATATTTATTTCCTTATCTCACATTTTTTTGAGTTGAATAGAAGTGTGTGTCCTTGGTCACACATTTGAATCACACTTTGCAGATTGTGCTTCATGTTTTCAAAAAGTAGGATATTTTATGCCATGGAATCTTTGCTTCCAAGGTTGATTGTGCATTTTCCTATAATTTTGGTTGAGTTATCATTGTCAAATGAAAGTGATTCATCTCTTTACTTCTTCAAAGTTAAAAGATTGTCCTTATCACCCGTCATATGCTTTGAGAAACCACTATCGACGTACCAATCACTTTTTATACTTTGGGCTTGTAAAGAAATAAAACATTCTTCAATGTTTTGTTTATCCTGCTTCGTTTTACACATCCTTGATGGATCCTTTGCATGATTGTTGAAATCATGTTTTTATTCCTTTGGAGGAATTGTCAATCTGCAGTCTTTTGCCATGTGTCCAAAATTGTTGCATTTATAACATTCTACTTCATTATTTAATGAGCCAAAACTATTATAGTTTTTGTCATATGCTTCATGAGGCTTTCTAAAATATTTTTTTCTAGAGTAGCCTTCATAGCTGCCTCTATTCTTATCATAAGCTCTGTAGTTTTAGATTTGTTCCCAAAATTGTTACAGGAATAACATAAACCAAGAAAAATAGTTTGGTACCTGAGTGTGGGGGATCTTGCAATTGGTGCAACTCTTCTGTAATATTCTTCTTGGGTTCTATCCATTGTTGGTCGTTGATTTTGGGTTCTGGATCTTCTAGGTGGTGCAGTTCTTCTGTAATATTCTTCTTGAGTTATCTCCATTTCCTGAATGTTCTCATTTGAAGGATTGCATTCTTCCTTCTTGATGGGACCTTTGATGACTTATGCATAACTCTTTTGTTCTGCTTTATTTTATGTTGTCATGGAGCTCAAAGCCTTCTCAATGTGAATTTGTTTATATCCTAGTCTAGACTTGTTATAGTATGGGTTTTGAATGGTGACGATTTCATCCAATATTTTGGTGTTGTTCTATTGCATGTATTTCTTCTGAAGTTCCTTCCTTAGTGAAACTATTTATGCTTCCAAGATTTCCTCTATTTTCTCCTTTTCTTCCAACAAGTTTTTGAGTGTTTCTTCAATCCTTTCGGCTTCTTCTACTTGGACCTTTAGCTTCATAACCATCTATCGGTCTTCTTTAGAGTTGGGATTTTGAGAATCCTCCTTAAGCTTGATCGGTTCTTCCTTGAGTGATTTGTTTTTCTTCCTTTCTCTTTTTAGCTCACTTAAGGCACTGGTTAGTTAAGCTTCAAGATCTACCTCACCTTCTTCTTCATAATCCTCGTCCTCATTTTCAAATGCCACAAAGAGTACTTTTTTTGAGTCATTGTCATTATCATCATCCTCATCCAATGAGGAACTGTCCTCTCTTGAGTAGAGGATTTTCTTGAAGAATTTAATTTTGTTTCTTTTCTTGTCTCCTTTATGATACTTATTTTCTTTCCTGGGTGATTCTTCTTCATCATTATCTATATTCTTAGCATAACGACATTTAGAAGAAAAATTACCAACTCTACCACAATTAAAGGACATTAAGGGAAGCTTACCTTTGTACTTTCCAATTCATCTCTTCAACTTCCTTACAAATTTGGATTTTTCTTTGTCTTCATCTGAATCATCATTGTAGTTGTAGTTTGACTTTGGCTTTGGCTTATTCTTCTTTGTCTTCTTGGATGCCTTGAAAGTTTCTTCTTTCCTAGACAGATTATCCTGCTTTGTTCTCATTTCATAAGCTATAAATACTCCATGTAGCTTGTCCATTCTCAACGCATCAAGGTATTCCCTTTATTCTAGGGATGGAATATTAGGATCAAATATCATTGGAAGAGATCTTAGTACCTTTTGGAAAACCATTGATTCTTCAATTTATTCTCCCAACCCTTTAATAGAATTCAGTATTTCACCAACTCGTAGAAAATAATCTACAATATTTTCATCTTCCTTCATTTTCAGCTGTTCAAATTGACCTCTATAAGTTTGAAGTTTGGCCACTTTGAATTTATCATATCCTTTGTAAATATTTCGAAGTTTGTCCCAAAGATCCTTTATAGAGTTAAAATGCATAACTTTGACATGTATTGAATTAGTTAACCCACTAGGAATATCATTTTAATCCTTTGAATTGTTTTCATCGATTTTCTTTCCATCCTTATCTATTGGGGGAGTGGCAGGTGTTTTGTATGTATTTACTACTTTTTTCCAGACATCAAATCCTTGTGCTTGCACAAACATTTTCATCCTTATGCTCCAAAAGGAATAGCTCTGACCATCAAATAGTGGTATTCCATTCTTAGTTCACTCCATGATCTTCCTTCGAGTGATTAGACTATTTTTTAAAGGAGATGCTCTCATAGTAATTGTTGGAATATTCACCAATACTGAGAGGGGCGGTGAATCAATATTGAGCATTTTTTACCATTTTTAATCAGAACATGTAAACCTTAACTTATAAATAATTCAATTCACTTATAATTTCATTTTATATATCATGAACATATAACCATAAATAGTACCATTAAACAATACATCACATCATACACAATGCACAATAGATTTTTACGTGGAAACCCAAATCGGAGAAAACCACATAATGCTTTATTATATTTTAGAAGATTACATTCATGGGAAGCACCAACATCCAAAATTATCCAGCAACAACTGGAAGAAGGCTCCAACCCCCTATTTACAGGTGCCAACCTAAAGGAAGCTCCAATTCCCTATATTTTCTAGCTCCAACTAGAAGGAGGCTCCAACCTGAAGGAAGATACGACTCCCTGTATTCTCCAGCACCATCCAGAAGGAGGATACTATTGGAATACTGAGAAGGGGGTGAATCAATATTTCCATTTTTCAACAATTACAATGTACTTTGATATTTTATTATTTACCACAATAGATCAACAATGGACTTATATATAGAATCAATTATAAATATATAATTAACATAAATTACAAGGTTTTATAAATAAATAGTGAAGGACACCAATCCTTTTTAGAGAACCAACTCTAGGAGACACAAATCCCCTTCTTCATGGCACCAACCCTAGGAAGCACCAAATCCCTTTTCTTTAGGGCACCAACCCTAGGAAGAACCAACTCCCTTGTTTTTAGGGCACCAACTTTAGGAAGCACCAACTCCCTTGTCTTTAGGGCACTGAACCCAAGAAGCACCAACTCCCTTGTATTTAGGGCACTGACCCCAAGAAGCACCAACTCCCTTAAATTACACTTAAAGGATATGAATCCTTATGTGCTCCTCCCTTCCACCCTCACTTCATAAAAATCATCAGTTATTCTTATTGGACTATGTTGTTGTTTTGATATTTTGATATGGACTACAGAGACACTTTATTCTCACCATTCTTTCTTGTTTATATACTCTTCCAACTAGTGTGAGCTATGAAGCATTGTGTCCCTTTGTTTGGACCATCGCACCTCTTCATTTTAAATTAACAATAATATTTATTATTATTCAAACATCATTGTGAAGGTTGTTAATTCAGTGAGAGTGTTTTTCATAAATGGATCATAGGTATGGATCGATTTCTTTTAATTTGATTCCATGTCTTTGCAAATGTTTGCAGAAATCGAATCCTGCAGAGGCACTTCCTTCAAACCATTTACATGTGACCAATAGTGCAAAACCGCAGGTTTATTAATTAATCGATGTACCCATCACCTCATGGATTATGTGTCTGTAACCCATGATCGGGGGCTGGAACCTAGTCCTCAAGTACTTCGGCCTTCGGGCAATTTTATTTCTCATCCAATCTTCCAGAGTTTCAAGTCTCCGAAGTGGTTACCTCTCACAAGGGTTTATCTGATGATTGGCATCATTCTTGGAATGAAATCAACAGTCTAGCTTTGATCCTTACTTATCCTTCCACCTCTTAATCCAATGGCTATGACTTAATCAAACATTAATATGGACGACCATTGTTTACTTCAGGACTTCCAGGCTCTGCAATATTTCAACCTTCTGAAGTACATTTCTCTAAAGTAGATCGGACGGTCGATATATGTTCTTCTATATATGGATGACCCTAGATTGTCCAGATGTTTCTAACAGATCAATGACCATGACTTGATATGCAGTTCAGTGGACGGTTCTCGTTCACTTCTCACAAGGATTGATCCAATGGTTAGCATGCATCTTAGAACCAAATCAATGGTCTAGCTTCAATCCTTAATTTATTCTTGCACTGCTTAATCCGATGGCTGTGAATTAATCAAAGGTTGAGATGGACGAACATTATTTACTTCGGAACTTTGAGACTTCGAAGGTTCGGAGGTCTGGGTAATTGTTGTTCCAATTTCCACCAGAGTTGATCAGTGTAAAAGTGGTCAACATGGGAGAGATTACATCATGTTTTGATCTAACAGTCATGATTCATCCTGGAGGATATTAGATCAATGATTATCATTGAATTCAGTGTTCGACTCTTTAGGTAGTTTTTGGTTTCCCCCAAAGGAAAAACTCCCGAAGTTACATAATTTATTGACGTCATTGTTGACTTGGCACTAGTCGAGTGGTTTCCAGGTGTCACTTATATTTGTGACTTACATAACCTTAACATGCCAACTAGACATAGACACTTTTCACCATCTGATTGTTCCATGTGTCCTTGCTGACGTGGTCTACTGACGTGGATCTCCTGTCGTGACACATATCCTCCTATTGGATCTAATGGTTGTGATCAGTTCTATATCGATGGTCTAGATTCATTTCGGCCTTTGGGACTTTGGGTTATCATTCCAAATTCTCAATTCTCCCGAAGTGAGGTTCCTTGAATAAAAATCGAGCAAATTGACTTAATATAACGGTCCATCTTTGATGCAAAAAGCCTAACACGATCCAACGGTTTTCGGGATTTCGTCTATTTCAGGATCTCGTGAATCCTTGATCCAATGACTGTGATCAACTCATAGATCAACATTCCAAATTTATTTCAGGACTTTGGGTTATTCATTCCCAATTCTCAATTTTCCCGAAGTGAGATTCCTCGATTAAACCTTGACTTCATCTAACGGTCAATAACCCAAAGTCCTGAAATAAATTATCGACCAACGGTCAGAGATAATTTCAAAACCAAAACTTGTACAATTGTTTAACTCAACCCTTGCATCCCGCAATGGTTCCCCATCGTTGATATTCCCTTACTGAGATCCAACGGTCAAGACTTAATTAGATTTTTTATCTGAAGGTCCTCCTCTGTAACTCTCAGATATGACGGTCCTAGTTTGTCCCAAAATCTACATCAGTGGACAATATTCTCCCTTGATTCTTTTGTAGTTTTACTATGAGGATTTCAATCCTGCTCGCATTTCTGCAATGTGCTTTCCCTTCTGATATTTTTGGTAGATTCCTCTGCATGTTGTTTATATCATTGCAATGTGATTTCCCTTCTAATATTTTGGTTTTTCTCTTGGATTCTAAATGATCAAGATCATTGATCTATTGGGAATTTGATCTCGATGGTTTTTCTGCATATACGTTGATCTTGTGAAATTTAATACATTGTCTCTCTTGAGCTTTAGATATATTTCACTGCATTTTGTTCATAAAAACTCATCATCATAAAATAATGGCATTAGTTGTTGACATCAATGACAACACATCAATAACAATATTCCCAACAGAGACAACCTCCTTTCCTTTCCCCTTCCCTTCTCCCTGAAATATAAATAGAGACTCAACCTATCACTGCCATTGTCACTAATACTATCATTGTCACTATCATTGTCACTGATATTGTCTATGTTACTATCACTTTATTTGTAACTAATACTAATATCTCATCATCAACATCATCATAAAAAAAAACAAATCCACTCACATGGATCATATGCCACGATCACTAAGAACATGTCTCAAACATATGCCTAACATCACCAACATATGCTTCAAACCATATGCCAAATATGTGCCTCAAGCAATTACCATATCAACCATGATAAACCGTAAACCATGTACCATAAATATACCTCAAATCATATGCCAAAACTGCCCAAGATACACCTCAAACCATGTTCCAAAATCATGCCTTAAGCATGTGCCAAAGAATCCAAGATATTCCTTAAGAATGTGCCAAAGCATCCAAGATATGCCTTAATCTTATGTCATAACCATGAAGATATGAGTATCAAAAACATATAGAAAACATACCTTTTAATCATGTAACAACTTGGTGCATATGATTACAGATTTGCAGAACTTCCTCAACTTATTCAACAAAAGGATAACATCTTCATTGAACTTTACTTTAGCCTCGTTGGACAAAAATGGGCAACTAGTGGTGCCTCGAGTGACGCTACCAAGACAACCAACGGGACCTTGCAAGACACCCTGCACTTAACCCACAGGGGTCTTCTCAACTAGGGTTTTTCATAAACCCTTCTTCCACCCGTGGCTCCAAGACTTCTCCTTCGCGCTCCTTCACTAACTCAAATTTTTTGCCTTAGATTCACTTAAGAGATCACATACTTGCTTGGATGGATGATCAAATGAGAGGATTCTTGATGTGTACTTATATTGTTTCAAGTAACTCCTTTACTTGATTTAGGGCCAACCCATCACTTCTTGTTTGCAACAAATTTTCTTCTTTAATTAATTTGGGGTTGACTTGTAACTTCTTATTGCAACTGTTTAGGGGCTTCTTAACCATATTTTGGGGCTTCATATTCAACAGGGAATAAATTATCAAATTTGAGGAACCACATGGAATACCACCTACCATTGGAAATGACATGATGAGGACTATCCATCTATGAGAGCTTTGTATGTAATTATGATTTCTGTCATAACCTTTTTCTTCAAACAACTCTAGGATTCATGACCACATCTCGGGGGCTTCTTGTAGAATTCTTCAAAGCATCTTCCTGTGAGGGCCATACTTAAAGCTACACCATAAGGGGACCACTTTGGAGACTTATTCAAGTACACCCATTACTTTTGGAAGCTTCTAGACTTTTTCTAGAGTTGACATCAATGACAACCAATTTTCCAACATGAATTAATACCCATAATTAATTTCCCCCTTGGACTCTTCTTAGACATTCTCTTCTCTTGTGGATTAATCAACCCCCATCTCTATCCATATTCCCAGTAGCTGGTATTACATTATATTTATTAAAAATAAATCAAAGCACAATTCACATATTACATCACTTGGCCATAGCCACATTCATATATACATTATGCATTAATTAAACTAGGGATTATAGTGGGGATGTTACACCAATTTCAGTGGTTCTTTAAACAAGGATTTGATTTTCTTTTTTCTTTGAGACATCAGTTACTTTAGGCATGAATTTCTTCACACAGTCCTTTACAATAGGATACATCATCCTGGATGTTGAAACCTCTAGTTTAGAGTCTATAATATCTTCATTATCGAGTGAAGAAACATCTCACGTGGTTTCAAAAATGGGAGAGATTTTCAATTGAGATGGATGGTTGAAGAAGTCCTACCAGTTTGATAATAGTTGAAACCCTGTCCAAATATCAAAGAAATGAGCAGAGTTCATTTCTTTGTTCATGTTTTGAGATGAAGAAATTTTGTTTAATTCAAACTTCTCCATGATGTCGAGAAGTGCAACAATTTTGGTAGCTTATAAATTCACACTTCTAAATGTTAAACACATATTTGTGACAATTTCAAGGATCCCCAAGAAGGACATTCCATTGGTATATGTAAGGCATAAACATACTTGTAAAAGGGATATCTTTCCAAGTCTAAACCTCCTTACCAAGTGGGAACTTCCCAAAAAGATAGCCAACGTCTTACATAAGTTTTGATGAACTCGGAAACCATTACAACTCTTCAACATTTGAAATGTAATGAAACCCATAGCCCACTAGAGAATTCAATTCATGGTTTCTTTGAATTGGATCTCAAACAAGTGCATCAACCACGTTAATAAAATTGTTGAATTCTTTTCCCACAACATCAATTTCAACATATTTTGCTTGCAGCATCACTATATACCATTGAGCATATTGTATTTACAGTAGACACAATGGGTATATTTAGTACAAGTAACCTAATTACTATGAAATCACATATAATACATAAATGATAATTCAATCAAAGACGCAGAAACTTCCAATTTAGTCAAAGGCTCATGTGGGTAAAAGACTCTTGGAGTTCAACCTTAGTGCCAAAAATGTTATCATTTGTAAGGTATTTATGACTATGTTTAAAATATATCACTAGGAATTAATCGGAATTTGGTCAACAATTGACAAAAATAATGTTAGTGTGAACATGTCCAAAGCTAGCCTAACCCAAAAAAGTTCAATAAAAATGCCAATTTGCTGGGAAAAGTACAAAAATACCTTTCCAAGTTGGATTGAGCAATGAAACAATGTCAGAGGACCTTGAAGGATTTGTTGGGAATCAATGGATATAAAAAAATATATAATCTTTAGTTCATATTGTCTAATTGAATATACAACACATGCATCAATATTTTATTAGTTATATTTAACTCCTCTTATACAACCATCAAGGAAGAGTATACACAAAAATAAAAGAAAAAATCATTGCAGAATTAGGTATCTGGAAACAAAAGACAAACCACTGCACAATTATACATGCACAATGAGGAAACAAAAAATAAAATCGGGATGCACAACTAGGAAACAACAATCGAAAATGCTTCAAAAATCACATGCTCTTCCTACACACTATCATCCTTCTTCGTTGATGACAAGCTAACATCCATATTACACGGTTTACACACTACATCTATCTTGAATAAAATAGATAATATATTCTATCACTCTCCTTTATTTCTTCTTATTCGTTATTTCCATCCATTTACTTGGATATGGCTCGCAAGTAAGTTGCCATATTTCTAGAAGGGATAAAATAAAAACAGAACCAACAATCAGGCTGCCAATGGCCAATGGATTCTTTTAGATAGATGCCAGTTGCCTCAAATTTCCAACAAACTTGTCTAAATTATTAAGTGAGCGTTACTGCATCAAATCCAAGAAAAAAATATGGTTTTCTTAAAACAATACTAAAATAAAACTAGAATTTGTAAGCATTTGACCACCTTAAGAGCTAGTTCTAAAGTGAGATGAATCTCTACAATATTAGAACTATAGAAATTGAGACTTGGATCTAAAAATTTCTCCAGTCATTAAACCAAGAGCTCATGTATAGCCTTGGTCTACTCTTAACTACAAATTTTGATAGTGGTATTTGTGAGGATTCCATGGCAATCCCAACCCTAGAAGAAGAGGCTCATTTAGGGCCTTATAATGACCCATTTGAAGCAGCCATAGAAGAAGCATGTAGCATTTTTTTTGTTGTCCCAAAGGGATATGAAGAGTATATTCATGAAGAATTTGAGGTCAGCATTGCAAGCCATGAAGAAGAGAATGTGGATATTGTGAATACAGAAGAACAATGGAACAACATGTGTGGTGATGAAAACAACATATTTGAGTTGTAGTGGTCACCTCATCAATCTAAATCAAACCTTACATTTGGGTCAGAACATGGGTATATCATGTACGTTGCACTCTGAATGAACCATCGATTTTTAATGATGACCATTGGGGTAACATGGACAGAGATGATTGCATAAATGTTTTGAGGTCAGGGTTGAGACACTTGTTGAGATGGAATTTAGTGATTAGTTACAAGATGAGGAGGATGTGTTCGTTGGTGATGTTGACAATATCAACACAATGACAATATAACAAGTTCATGTTGTTCTTGAAGAGCAAGTCTATGAAGCCTTGAATAATGATTGTGGTGATAAATCTGCTCCAGGAAAAGCCCCTTGCCCAAAGTTTGAGGAGGTTGGTAGCCACGCAAAAGATGATGACAATTACCTTGATTTTGGTGTGGAAAGAGATACAACTTTTATTCATGGGTTTCAATAATAGGATAATGTACTTGTTGGAGGTGTTATTAATGATCCCAATGTAATGATATAACAAAGAAATGAAAAGGGTTCCATCTCATATGACTTGGGTGACTTCTTCTCGTTCAACATAAGAAAAGGCCCCTTTTTATTTTCTTTTGAAGAAGAAGCTCCTATTATCCTAAAGGAAGATGAAGAATATATTTATGAAGATAACATCTTAGATGAAATCCCCATTGAAGATCTGGGTGAGGATATTGAGGAATATGAAAGTTTCTCGCATGTGAATTTAAAGTCATATTTTGTCATCTTTCAAAGCAGTCTTGTTTATGAAAATTATGATCTGAACAATGAAAAATTCATGAAGAATCCTCTACCCCACCCTTTGACGATACTGAATACGACCACTATGATAACAATGCAATGCAAGAATAAATCATTATTTTTGGAACATGAGAACAACATGTTGATGATTGTCCCATTGTTGAACAAACTTCTACAAATAAAGAAAGGGATGAGGAACAACATTTGGAAAATGAAGAGGCAACCATGGAGTATCTATGGACTAAGCCCATTTTAAGTTTTAATCCCAAGGACCACGATGATTCTCTTCCTTTCACAACATGAGAGCATATAGGAAATGTCTCTAACTATGCCATATAAGAGATGGATTTGTCACTGCTACAAACTGGTTAAGATATTGTTAGTAATGAACTGTCGGATGAGAATATTGTTGAAGGGGACAATGTTGCTAGTTTTTTGAATGGGGATAAAGACCTAGTTTATATCTAATTATGATAAAAATATCTTAATTTTCTTCTTTTAAAGTTATTCATATATATACTTATAACATTAAAGGTTAATAATACAAACATCATAATAATAACACTACAATTTAAAGAGCATATATTCTCACCACGCAACCCTTCAATTTTTTTATTCATTATTTGAAAATCCTAAATAGTGGAAGACTCACAACATTTCAACACTGGTTTACAAATATTATGTTATTCAATTCTCCATTTTACATATTTTTTATTTTTTAACACTCTCTCAACTCCTTTGCAAAATTTCCAAATAATACAAACTTTTTAATGGTACCATAAAGTATTTACATATAATAAGGTTGCAACATAGCCACTTATAACACATATTACGATGGTTATATGGTTAGAAAATGTTACTAAGTGGAGTATTGTAAGACACATAAACATAGTTTGTTATTAGTATAAAATGGGCTTCATATTATTGAATTTAAACCATACTAAAATTTGTCTTATTAAATTAAATGAATTTTCAAATTAGAATGTATGCACAATGTAATTTGACACACATATTGATTTCAAATCCACATACATATATAAGTACATAGTTATTAGTCCCTGTCGAAGGCGTAGAGGGACTATAGCGATCGATAATTCGTTGACTTTATATTAGTTTTTCGTTTGACTATAATTTTTTGCATTATTTCTATCGTTCAAACTACAGAACTAAAAACATTATTTTTTATATAATAAAAAAACCCTTATATGTCATGATCTCATTGGATAATAGATTTGAGGTCTTATTGCCAGCTTCGCTATTCCCAATAATTTATATGTTGGGATATATAAAGCTTTTATCATCCACGGTATTTTTGAATTTGCACTATTCATACTGAAATGTTTAGATATCCAAAGTTTACAGCGTTCGATAATTCGTTGACTTTATATTAGTTTGTTGTTTGACTACAAATTTTTGCATAATCTCTATTGCTCGAATTACAAAACTAAAAACATTATTTTTTTTATATAATAAAAAATCCTTATATGTCATGATCTCATTGGATAATAGATTTGAGGTCTTATTTCCAACTTCGCTATTCCCAATGCTTTGTATGTTGGCATATCCAAAGTTTTTATCATCTACGGTCTTTTTGAATTTGTACTATTCATATTGAAATGTTTAGATATCCAAAGTTTTGAGTATGGATAGTCATTTTTCATATTAATTTGTCCTCTGAGTAATTTTTTTTTGCATAGTCTCCATTGTTCGAACTATTGTTATTATTATTATTTATTTATTTTTCTTTATTGTTGCGTACTTGGAGAGGCATTTTCATTATTGCGTACATAAACAGGCCTACCACACTACATTATTTCTTAAATGTTTTCACAACACAACGCCCTTCGATGGTTTTGACAACCTTAAGTGTTTACCTAACAGGCCTCGTAGCCTTAAATATTTACTCAACAGGCATGTTACAATACAGTTTCCTCCGATTTTTGGATACAATGTTGTCTACAGTGAATTTGGGCAATATTTCTCTTCACCAGCATTACCGGTTCACTGGTTGATGCTTATTCATTGGTTTGTTCGATGCTTCTTGTTGTTGTTTGATTCAACTTTACAAAGTTGAGGTCATGCAGCTGGAGTTGGACCTCTTGGTGCTTGTTCATTGGTTTGTTGTTTGCTACTTTCTCTTGTTTGCTTCAACTTTGCAAGGTTGGGGTCCCACATCCACAGTTGGACATGTTGTTTAAGTTTGCAAGGTTTGGAGTTGCACTTCTATCATTCTTCATTCACGGGTAAGTTTTTGTGCCATGGTTTTATTGCTATTCCTTGTTTGTTGTTTTCTATTTGCAGCTTGCAAGAAATATTTTTCAATACAAGGAATCCCTGGCTCAAAATCCCGTTGCAGAACATCTTTCTGTGTGACTGCTACGACTATAATCTTGTCCTTTTTCTTGAACGTCAATGTTCTATACAAAACCCACCTCTGTCGCAACCATAGTGACATATAAAAAAGAAAACTCCTCATTTTTCCTGCTCATGAAAACCATACGTTTGGTGCATTTTTCCCAATGTTATCCTCATATTTTCTGTTCCTGGAAACCATACGTTTGGTGCATTTTTACCAGCTTGTTCCCTTCCAAACGTCTTGTTCCTCTTTCAATGTCGATGTTGGACACAAAACCCACATTTGTTGCAGCTACAATGAAATATAAAAAAGAAAACCAAATGTTCTCCTCTTATTTTATGTTCTTGGAAACCATGTGTTTGGTGCATTTTTTCCAGGTTGTTCCCTTCCAATCACATATGCAAACTTCCACATCCTAGATATTGTGCCATAGTTGTTTCGAAAATAGCAATACAAAGGGGTTTAGAAAATGAATTCGAAGTTGTCACAGGGGGCAATCATCTTCCAGGGCCTTGTGACAGGGCATGCTTTTATTGTCTGAATCAAAAACTTCGTCCACCTATTGGATTTGTGTTGTCCTTTATGTCTTGCAAAGCATATTCTGCCACTGAAAATCTTATAGGATGCACACGTGGAATAGGTTAAAAAATTATATGCCTTGAATACTTGGTCTTTGTGATCAACAAATTTATAGTGTCATTTCATTTGTGTTGTCTCTTTTGTTTGGTTCACTGTTCACTGTACGTTTGTTTGTTTTTCATATGCTGTAGCGACTAGTGGGATTGAATTTGACAGGAAGAAGGTTGAAGGATACATAGCGGAATTGGTATGTAGTTCTGCACTTATAGTTTTTTTTTCTTTTTTTTTTCTCTGTTTGCATATAAACTTAATATAGCTAAGAAACATCTTGAAAATCACAGCTTAAGCATTGAAACAAGTAATAGACGTTGATTCCTATGAAATAGATACAGACTCCATTGTACATGACAACATTGACCAGGTATTGCATAGAAATGGGCTTTTTAGATTGGATGCATTCTCGTATACTATAGGAGATTACCTTTTCGATGCATTTCAAGTTCTATTGCATTTTCGTTATTCCTCGACCGACCTGCATAATGGACTGATAGATTATTTCTTGGGTTGTTTAAAAAATGGCGATGTTGAGGCATTAGATTCGTATCAATACGAATTGGCATCTAATTTTCTTTTCCAGTTGCATGGAATACATGATGTCACTACGTATTTTTCAAAGATGTGGTTGTCTGCATCTGTAATTTTGCCTGCACATGAGAGGGGAATTTGGGGAGATACATTTTGTATACGGTGGTTGTCCAAGTGGTTGAATATATCAATTTGAATATGGTCATTGACAAGAAAAACAAAATATATACTATTCAACAAAATTGCATCTAACGATCCATATAGCATCTTGTTCCATGATGTCAATCCTGTCAGTGGTCATTATGAACCACTACTCTATAGAAAATTATCCATATGAAATCTTGGAGGACCTCATATTTACTTGTTCCTCATATGCAAAGACATTGAATCGCAATGGAAACAAATTATGCAGCATATACACTGCCATGGCTTGTAGATAGCGACAATTGTTGCATCAAGTTGTGGAGATGGTTTGTTCAATGAAATTTTCTATTTGGTAGAAACAGATTTCGATGTGCAGTCACTGCATATTTACACTGTACAATCCTTTTTCAATGCAATTATAGGCGACAACCAATGGGCTTTTAGTTGCTTGCATCAACACCTTTCGCCGTATCTCCTAGAAAATATGTCGACAATTGGAAGTTGGCAACAATACCTTGTAAACATGGCACTTCCATATGAGAAATGAAATGTAGAGGGTGGAAGATTCTGTTTGTAATAGCTAGCTATCATATTCAGATTAAATATCCATGTCTGGTCGGCCCTATCGAATGGCACTGTCCATTCCTCTTGTATTGATTCAAACTACGTTCGAACAATTGACATCATATTGTTGAAAACAGATACACCACATATCCATCATCATCCTTTGATGAGAAATACTACTAGTTCAGGGTCCAATGTCCATGCCATCCAAACCACATCGAATCTGCATACGCGTCGCATGATATTTAATGAGAATGAAAATCGTCCCAGCTGTGATGAGGCCATACAGAGCTTAAACAAAAAACGTAGACTAACTTATCACAACTTGAAAAAGGTCATACGTGAGAGAAAAAAATACATTGGTAGTATATAAAATGCTACCAGTTCAGGGTCCAGTGTCAATGCTACCCAAACCGCATCGAATTTTCATAAGCATCGCATGCTATTTAATCAGAATGAAACTCATCCCAGTTTTCATGAGGTCATCCAGACCTTGAAAAAAAACATAGACTAACTTATTACAACTTGAAAAAGGTCATACGTGAGAGGAAAAAATACATTACTACGCTTCCTTCTAGACAGAAATTGACATATCACAACCTAAAAAAATTGTTCGTGCACAACACAATCACATTTTTGCTTTTTCTACTGAGCACAAACATCACATGTCAAATGAAAAAGAACATAACAGTTTTCATCATCGAGACAGTGAGGATGCAATTCTCATAAGAAATGTTGATTCCACCTCCAACATGGCTTGTCAACAAGTGAAACTAGTTTCCAGTGGAAAGAATAAGTTAACCTACAACATCTTGAAAAAAAAGATACGTGAGAGAAACAGGTATGTCCACATATCCCACAATGTTCATGGTATTGACCGAGACGAAAAAATCACATTTCATGGGCTAGATCCAACACCATGGACTGCTACCAATGAAAACCAACAAACACTTGCTACGCATACTTCCCTACGGAACAAAGATGAAAAACAGATCTATATGAAACAAATTAAATACACTCCTTCCATTGCATGTGCAATTTGTGATCAATTGAATTTCGCAAAAAACACTAAGTCGTTCACGCCTGATTTGGAAGCAGAATACCTCCGCTTCACACTAAATGATAAAAAAAATTATGGTGGGAATATTTGTCTTCCATGCAAACAATCGCTTGAAAATGGAAAACTGCCACACTTTGCAATGCTTAACCAAATAAGATGTAATACACCACTACCAGATGTAAGTGCACTTATAGAACTTGAAGAGAGATTTGTGTCTTTGTGAATTGCATTTGCACAAATCAGACCTTAGGGATATAAACGACCCCAAATGGGCTTAACAGGATCAATTATTAATGTCCATGTCCAACTAGATGTTGTGCAAAAAGCCTTGCCACAATTCATTAGTGATGCAATGACAAATATTGTAGCTCTCAAAAGATGCTTGCAATACAATAATGCATACCAAACAGGTAAAGTGTGTGTGCATGTTGTCATGAAAGAATTAAAATAATTATGTTCTAGTGCCCTGTACAAATCACATAACATTTGTATAAATGAGAACTAGAATAGTGTTTTTGGAGAAGGGGATGACAGCTCTGCATAGACTCTTGAAACTACTAGTGAATTTGATACAAGCGATGAATCAGAGAATGAAACACTAGTTGAAACATTGATACGTGGATTCACTGACTCACAACACATTCGTGACTTGCAAGACAAGATTGTTGAAATTGCACCTACTGAGGGGCAACGTCCACTTGGAATATTCAAGGACAAATTTGCTAAGGAAATGAACTTCCCAACACTATTCTATGGAGATCCACGTCCCAATGACATTACGGAATGATTCAGCTACCATAAAATAGTTCGATGGGAGTTGCTACATTCAAGTGGTGACTTCTCCTGTCACATAACAATTTTTTTTTTCAAAACAATGCACATAATAATTGAGCAAGTGATGTCTTGCATGTGGGTGAGAATAAGAAAAGGCCATCTACAAGGAAGACACTTATTGGCCAAAGATGTCAAGTACAAAGAAAACCTAGAAAAAATCTTGAAATCTGATATTGGATACATAGATTTCAAAAACATTCGCATCTCTCCTGACTATTTGCAACAAAACAAGAAAACTATTTTTTCAATGATCCGATAATTGGGACCGCCAACATTTTTCATCACATTACAAGTGCATAGCATTTCTGGGATCCGTTGGTGGCTACGGTGTTTGCATTGTATAGGAACAGGAAAAGGAAAAAACAAACTGATACACTGGAAAATGATGACATTGACTAACTCATAAGAAAAGACCCAGTGACATGTACTCGCTACTATAGAAATAGAATAAATGATTTGATACAATTTATATGCCATGATGAAACATTTTTTGGAAAAATATCGGACTACTTTTTTGTGACTGAGTTCCAGAATAGGGGGAGTGAGCATAACCACGCATTGTTGTGGATAGAGGGTGCATCGGTCTATGGAAATGAAAAAAACTCATAGATCGAGCAGTTTGTGGACAAATACATAACATGAATCACAGATCATTTGAATCCAAAACTTTCCAAAGTTCATAGACATTATCATACAAAAAGATGTAAAAAATGAAAAAATTCACATTGCGGATACAACTTCCCTGTGCCGCCAATGAGAACAACAAGAATCATAGAGCCACTTGGTTTAGAGGACAATGTTGTCATTGAGAAATCTAAATCCTTGTTCGCATTTCTAGAACAACGAGACTTTGATGAGTTAATGATCTTCGATGAATTCTTGACAGAGCTAAACCTAATAGAAGATGAGTACATTCAAGCCATACAACGTACGCTTAAACAACCAACAGTTTTCCTTAAACTAAAACTTTCCCATATTTGGAACAACAGTTTCTCCAAGGACATGCCAGTTATGTGGAATACAAATACAGATTCATAGTATGTCCTCAATGCATATGTTGCAGCATTGTACTGTACCTCATATATGACAAAGGTTGACAAATCTATGACAAGTGAATTCAGAAGAATACACAAAGAACATGGAAGAAGTCATATTGATGCTATGTAAATGATACATACGCTTGGAAATAAATTACTTAATCTTCAACAAATGTCTGCTCAACAAGCAGTCTACATTGCACTTTCCCTACCCCTCAATTGTAGTTCAAGGAAATGTGTCTTCATAAACACATATCCACTTGAGAAATGCACATTTGTGCTTAAACCACCGTCTTTGCTAGAACAAGAGCCTGGAAATTCAAAGGACGTGTTATTTCACTCTATTATTGATTATTACCTCCAATGTCCATCTCCTATTAAGCATATCTGCTTAGCAGAGTTCGTATCGCATTACAAAAAAAATGGTGCACCTATATCAAAAAGAAAAAATCCCTTTGTGATATGCTTTGTCAAATACAAAAAACATATTGACTATGAAAAATATTATAGAGAAAAACTATTGTTATACGTTCCATTCGATCAAAATGAAAACACATTAAAACATAACTTCCCTACATGGGAAGTTGCGTATATTGCTTCTGAGACTATAGTACAAACCAATGAATCTAGATTTACATACAATGTTAATCCAACATGGGGTGATCTAGAAAGTGCAGTTAATGAACTAGAAAACCCTAACAATCTTGATGAGACATTCACAAACCGTAAAACAACTAGAACTCTGTGTGAGTCCTATGACTTGCAAGCAAATTTGCCTCGTCCTCGAGCAGGCGGTATTGAAAAACATATCAATCTTGGTTTTCAAGTCACAAAAAATCCTTTCCTTATTGAAAATAATGAATACCACAGATTCAGATGTTTGTTTAATCGATAACATCAAAAAATTATAAAGGACATTGCACTTAAAAAATGCTTGAACATGCACACTCCTGTGCACTTGTTCCTTATAGGTGGGGCGGGAATAGGTAAGACATTCACAGCAAAAGAACTATTCCAAATGCGTATATGAATCTATGATTCAAACAATTCATGTGATCCTATGAAACCAAAGGGGCTAATAGTTGCATACACAGGAAAAACTGCATATAATGAAGGTGGAACAACAGTCCACTCTGCAATTTTTATGCCTTTTAACAAGTCATGGTTTCTTCCACTTAGCAAGGAAATGTTATATACCTTGTCTAATATTTATGATGAACTACAACTTGTCTTCATAGATGAGGCATCTTCTATTGGAAGTCACTTCTTGTATTCCATTGAAAACTGACTAAGAAACATAAAACATGTCCACACCAAATATTTTGGAAACATTGACATGGTATTATGTGGGGATCTTTACCAGGCACAACCCATCCAAGATTCTTTGATATTTGAACAACATATGGTCAACATGAAAACAATGACGCATGAATTCTGGAAAGATAATATAAAATGCTTTGAATTGCATACTACAATGCGCCAGACAAATGAAACATTTATTGCAATTCTGAATAGAATGTGGAAAAACAACCAAACACATGATGACTTAACATTTATCAATTCAAGGTGCATGTGACCTGCACCAACAGACCCAACCTTCCCTTACTTGTTCTACATGAATAAGAATGTTGCAATGCATAACAGGTACATGCTATCGCTCATGCCTAGCGATGATATCATTATCAATTCAATTGACCTCGAAGAAGACAACCATGGAAATGTACCACGTCATGAACATACAACCACTTTGCCTTTTCAACTTGTCCTGAAATTAGAAATGTTGGTTGAAATATATGCCTACAACTATGATTCACAGGATGGCTTGGTGAATGGTGCAAATGGAATACTCAAAGGCTATACCAAAACAGAAAAACTTGATGTCTTCTGGATTAAGTTCCATGAACCGCTTATAGGCCACCGACAAGCAAACAAGTTGGCTTATCTATAAA
Organism: Picea sitchensis; assembly: GCA_010110895.2. Taxonomy (NCBI): domain Eukaryota; kingdom Viridiplantae; phylum Streptophyta; class Pinopsida; order Pinales; family Pinaceae; genus Picea; species Picea sitchensis. The sequence continues at coordinate 6,564 of SNQJ01S0067180.1, read as the reverse complement.
ATTCAAACATTGCACGCGTTTGGACTCTTATCTTACAAATATCAAAACCAGTATTGAAATCGACAAAGACATGTAGACTAAATATTCAAAAATCGTTTCCAA
>SNQJ01S0067179.1:39714-51424 GCA_010110895.2 Picea sitchensis | reverse complement strand
ATGTTGTGTCTCTTGTGAATGTGTATTTCTCAGTGATCTTGTTCGTATTATGCTCTTATCTATTGAAATGCAAAGAACTATAATAATGGCATAAACATTAACAAGGCATAGGGGCTTGTTCTCCTCCCTTGACATTGTGTAGACCTAGAGAACAATTCTTGGTGCTCAAAACCTATATTCATTACACCCATATTCCTCTATTAGGATAAATATACCCTATAGGGGTCTCATGCGGTGGTTCAAGGATGCATCCATGTCACTTGATCCTGAGAAGCTATGTTTAGGGCTCGAGGTTATTGTTTCCCTTCCCTAACCATGGTCAAGGGCCTGAGGTTGTTGTTTTATCTACCATGAAAATGGTCAAGGCCTTGAGACCCATATACTATGTGAAAAACATCTTAATTGTGCCCATATCCAACTCCTATGACAAAGGACCCCTAATGAGGGCTTGTTTCATAGTTTCTAGATGTTGTTCATAACACTCAAGCTCGAGAAGGTTTAATTAGGGATTAAGGCCCTTGTTTCCCCATTTGACCATGTTTATTCCTTAAGGCCCATTTCAAATGCACAAAACCTACTCATGGTACATGTATCCCGCTCAAAGGCTTGAAAATAACCCCTACAAAGGAATCAAGTGATGGTTCAAGGAATTGTTTAAGTCTCTTAAGCCTAAAAACATTCAACAATATCCTAAGGCACTTGTTTTCCTTCCTTGACCATGGTTTAGGCCCCATGACCCATCCTCAATGCACAATATGTCTTAATGGCATCCATATCTAACTATGGTGCCAAACATCCGCTAGAGAGTGCTTTTTTTTGTTTGTAGGTGTTGTTTATGGTGATAGAACCTAAGATGATATTTTTAGGGCATAATGCCTAAGTTATTTTCTCCCCTAAACATGGAACTTAAGCTCAAGAATGATCATTTAGGGATTAAGCTCCTTATTTCCTCCTTGGCCATGTTTAGGCCTTGAGACCCATTTCCATTGCACAAAACCTACTCATGGCACTTTTATTGCACTTGAATTATAAAGAGATCCATGGCCTTGCGAATAATTTTGGGTGTGGGATCGAGACGTATTCTTACTATAGGGACTGTGTTGTGGTTTAATCATGGCACTTGTATCTGTTCGGTAGGACAAATGTGCCCTATAAAGGTCCCATGTGGTGGTTCAAGGATGCATTCATGGCACTATAACCTAATAATATTCATGAGTTGTAGGAATTATTCATGGTGTTTGATCTTGAGAAACTTCATTTATGGAACAAGGCTCTTAGTGTCCTCCCCTGAACTTGGTTAGAACTTGAGACCCATTCTTGGTTCATAATTGACCTATTCGTGGTGCCCATATCCCACCTAGAGGTGAATGACACCCTATAGAGGCCATATGTGGTGGTCTGAGGACTCTTCCATGGAACTTGAGCATGAGAAGTAAGGTTTAGGGATGCAGGCTCTTGTTTCCCTCCCTCAACTATGGTAAATTACTTGAGACCCATATGTGATTCCCAAGGCCTCATAATGACACCCATCATTCAACTCAAATGCCAAAGAATCCCTTGGTAGGGCTCATGTCACAGTTTTCGGGTGTTGTTCATTGTGCTTGAGCTCAAGACAGTTCAATTAGGGATTAAGGTACTTGTTTTCCCCATTGAACATATTTAGGCATTGACACTTATTTCTAATGCACAAAGCCTAATCATGGTGCATGTATCCTACTCAAAGGCTTGTAAAGAACCCTTACAAAGGACTCATGTGTTGGTTCAAGGACTTGTTTAAAGCTCTTCAGCCTGAGAAGATTCAATAATCGCTTGAGGAACTTTTTTTCCTTCCTCATCCATGGTTAAGGCCCCATAACCCATATTGAGTGCACCAAAACCTCCTAATGGCATAAATATCCAACTATGATGCCAAAGACCCCCTAGAGAGTGTCTTTGTTGAATTTTGCAAGTGGTTTTCATGGAAATAGAGCCTATGGAGTTATGTTTAGGGCCTAAGGCCCAAACAAATTCCTCCCCTACCCATGGTGCTTGAGATTAAGATGTTTCATTGAGGGTTTAATTCATTTATTCCCCCCTTGACCATGTTTAGTTCTCGAGATGAATTTACACTACACAAAACATATTCATGGCACTTGTATCCCACTCAAATTCTAATGAACCCCAACCATGGCCCCGAGAACCTGCTTTGGCATGGGGACAAGATAAATTCATGTTTCGAGCCTATGGAATCATTCAATCATGGTTCTTGAATCCCTTTAGTAGGTTGGAGATACCTTGGAGGGGTCTTGTGTGGTGGTTCAGGGATGTGTTCATGGAATTATATAGCCTCAAGCTTCATGGGTTATATATGTTGTTCATTGTTCTTAAGCCCAAGAATATTCATTTAGGGAACAAGGCTCTTGTTGTCCTCCCCTAATCTTGGTTGGACCTTGAGACCTATTCTTGGTTCACAACTAACCTAGTTATGGCATCCATATCCCACTTGGAGGTGAATGATACTCTACTACGGTCATATGTGTTGGTTCTAGCACTCATCCATAGTGCTTGTGCCTAAGAATAAAGTCAAGGACCCAAGACCCATCCATAATGCCCAAGACCTTGTAATGGGGCCCATATTAAACTTGAATGTTAAATATTGCATGGAGAGGGATTGTGTCATTGTTTTCATGTGTTTTTAATGGTGTTTGAGCTCAAGAAATTTCAATTACGGCTTAAGGTCATTGTTTCCCCTTGACGATGTTTATGCCTCAACACCCATTTCCAATGCCCAAAACCTATCCAAGGTTCATGTATCCCACTCGGAGGCCTAGAAATAACCCATATAGAGTTTGTTTGTGTGTCGGTTCAAGTTCTTGTTCAAGGTTCTTCAATTCGAGAAGATTCAAAAATATATTGAGGCAAATATATATGTTGGTTCAAGATCTGTATCCCCCGATCCCTCTCTATCTCTCCCTCATTCCCCCCTCTCTCCCTCTTTCCCTCTATCTCTCCCCCACTCTTTACCTCTCTTTCTCTCTCTCCCTCCCCCTCTCTCACTTTTCTCTATCTCTCCCCACTTTTTTACTTCCTCTCTTTTCTCTTCCTCTCTTCTCATTTTTCTCACCTCCCCTCTCTTCTCTCTCCCTCCCCACTCTCCCCTCTGTCCTCTTTCCCATCTCCCCCCTCCCTGTTTTGCCCTCCTCAACTCTTCCCCCCCCTTTACCTTTTCTTCTCTCTCTCCCCCTCTGCTCTTTTACCTCTCTCTCCTTTCTTTCTCTCCCTCTCCATATTGATACTCTCCACCCTCTCTCTTGTTCTCTCTCTCCTCTCCTCTCTCCATTCCATTTCTACCCCTTCACTATAGAGGCTTTCTCTCCCAACCCCATGTTCTCACACATTTTCCCCCTCTCTGCCCCTTCCCCTCTAGGAACCCTCCCCGTCTTCCATTCTCTGTCCTCTCTCACCTCTGCTCACCACTTTCTATATATCCCCAACCTTCTTTCTTCTTCTCTCCCCTCTCTCTCCATGTTTCTTCCCTCTCCTCTTTCTTGCCACCCTCCACCATATATTTTCTCTTTTCTTCTTTCTCTCCCATCTCCTTTATTCCCTCTCTCCTCCTCCTTCTATACCTCTATTTATCTCTTCCTCTCTCTTTCTCCCCCCTCTCCTCACTCTCACTCTTCTCTCTTTTTCCCCTCCCTCTACACCCCACCCCACCCCCCCTCTATCCCTTTTCCCTCTCCCTCTCCCCACTCTTCCTTCACCCTCTCTCTCTCTCTCACCACCTCTCCTTCAGTTCCCTAGCCTCCCTCACTTCAGCCTATCTGTAATCCCATTTCATGCCTCCATTCCCACTCCTCTCTCTCTCTTTATATTCCCTTTCCATCCCTCTCCCTTCCCCATCCTCATTTCCATCCCTCTCTTCCTATCTCTGCTCTCCCTCTCTCTCTCCTCTCTCCCCTCACTCCCACCCCTATCTCTCTCTCTCTCTCTCCTCACACACACACACACACACACACACAATACAAGACACATCACCCTTCGCCTTGATCTCACCTCCCTCCTCCCTCCCCATCCCTCTCTCCTCATACTTCTATATATATATATTCCCTATCTCTGTGCCCCATCTCCCTTGAGAGAGATCATCAGAGTGGCTGAGCTATGCATGAGAGGGTCAGATGAGAGAGAGATAGAGGGAGGAGTGGACGTAGAGAGAGAGAGAGTGGGGGAAGAGAGAGAGACAATGATGAATGGATTTAGGGAGAGGGGATACATACAGAGAGAGATATGGAGACAGAGCTTAGGGGCCCATAAAAGGAGAGAGAGGGGGAAGAGGTAGAGAGGGGGAAGAGAAATAAAAAAAAAAAAAAAAAAAAAAAAAGGAGAGAGAGGGGGAAAGGGGCAGAGGAAAGAGTACTGGATAGCCCAAGGGCCCAAAGAGAGAGAGAGAGAGAGAGAGAGAGAGAGAGAGAGTCAACACTTAGGAGAGGGCCTAAGAGAGAGAGAGAGAGAGAGGGGCACACTTAAGAGAGAGAGAGAGAGAGAGAGAGAGAGAGAGAGAGTAGAGAGCAGTGGGGAGTAGGGGATAGAGAGAGAGGGAGAGAGGGGAAGGGGGGGGAAGGAGTGAGAAAGATGGAGATAGAGAGGGCAGAGAGAGAGAGAGAGAGAGAGAGAGAGAGAGAGAGAGAGGGAAGTTAAAGAATAAAGGGAGGGGGGGTAGAGTGTGGTAGTGGGGTGTGAGGGGAGGGATGGGGAGAGAGAGAATGAGAGGGAAGGGAGAGATGGGGAAGAGGTGGGGAGATATATAGAGAAATAGGAGAGAGGGGGATAGGGGAGGGAGAGGGGAGAGAGAAAGTGAGATAGAGAGAGGGGGGGGTAGAGACTATGGTGAGAGAAAGAGGAGAGAGAGAAAGGAGTGGGGGAGGGGAGGAAACCCGCCACAAGCATACATAAAGAGAGAGAGGGTGAGAGAGGGGGAAGGAGGAAAAAAAAAAAAAAAAAAGGGAGACAAGGAGAGAGAGGTAAAGAGAGAGAGGGGAAGGGAGAGAGGGAAGGGGAAGTGAGGAGGGAGGGTGGGAGGGAGAGGGAGAGACCAAATGAGAGAGAGAGACTAACATAGGGAGGATGGGAAAGGAAGGAGAGAGAGCGTGGTAGTGGGTGGGTGGAGGAGGGAGAAAGAGAGGGGGTGTGGGGGGGTGAGTTGGGGAGAGATATAGGGAAGAGGTGGGGAGAGATAGAGGGAAAGAGGAGAGAGGGAGAAAGGGCAGAGAGGGAGAGAGAGAGAGATAGAGGGAGAGGGGAGAGAGAAAGTGAGCAGAAAAGGAGCAAGGAGAGAGAGGTTAGGAGGAGAGAGGGAGAATAACGGGGAGGAGAGGAAGGAGAGCGGAGGAGAGGGAGAGAGAAAGGAGAGGAGGGATATAGACTGGAGAGGGAGAAAGGGGCATGCAGGAGGAGAGAGAGGGAGAGAGGAGGGAGGAGAGAGAGGGTGGAGAGAGAGGGGAGGGAGAGAAAGGCAAGAAGAGAAGGGGCAGAGCAGGGGAGAGAGAGAGGGGGAAGGGGAGAGATCGAAAGGCAGGCAGAGGGGGGCAGAGAGAGAGAGTATGAAATGAGGGAGAGGAAAAGAGAGAGAGAGGGATGGGGGGAGAGAGAGGGAGCTAAAGAGAGATAGGTAGAGATGTTAAGAGAGAGAGCAGGGAAAGAGAAGGAAATGGATAGAGGGAAAGAGGGCTAAGAGAAAGTGGGAGAGAACAGAGAGAGTGGGGGAGAGAGGGGAAGGAAGGAGAGAGAGAGAGAGAGAGTAGAGAGAGAGAGAGAGAGAGATGTTCAACAACACAAGGTTAGATCTCGATTATTTCAATTTAAGATGCACTTTTCCCATATGTTTCCTCGATTTTCGAGATCATTACTGTGGAATGGGCAAAGAGAATAATGCTGCATCCAAAAGATAAAACCAGAAACAAATAATAGAAATGAAATAAAAACCAAAAAATACCACTTTGGTAAAAATTAAAAATGTGTATTCGTTTTATACCTGACTCCATTGAAATAACCACATCTCAGAAAACAAAAACCTTTTCATAAAAAGTGGCTCCAAATCTAAACGAAGCGCCATGGGGATGTAATGGAATAGTCCTCCAATCCTAGAAATGTATGAAAAGTATAGAAAATGGAGATGAGGTAACCTGCTCTCAGCCCATCCCCCACTCACAACATGGTTGCTCAAACGCTCGATACCATGTTCAACAACACGTATTCCAACAGAGAAGAACACCTTCAATAACCACTTCCACACAAACTGCATCAAAGATCAACACACCATGTTTTGACGTTGGTAAAACCCCCACGTGGAAACATCCACGACCCCACCAATGCCACTTGGAGCAGCTTTTATTAAATTGCAAAAGGAAAAGATTACTGAGAGATTTTTGGCAAGAAGCCAATCCATCATCACAAATGTCTCCATGCCTTTTAAATAGAGGTCATGGACCAGTTGGGTGTTAATCCACTAATCAATGGCCATTAAGATAGAGAGGCATTGAATCGCTTCTATCACTCTAAGGTCGGGGATACATTGTGACCGTCAAGATTTCAGAATACAAATGCATACCACCAAGACACTAAAGAAACTGACTTTTACCTAATGACACATTGGACCATGTAGATATTAACTAACCCCTAAGCGCTCCAACATTCTAGAGAGAGAGTAGAGAGAGAGAGAGAGAGAGAGAGAGAGAGAGAGAGAGAACAATGGGGAGAGAGAGGGGAAGAGGATTCAAGAAGAGAGGGAAGAGGGGCGCAGAGAAAAGGAGAGGAGAGGGGGAGATAGTCATGAGAGAAAGAGGGAGAGAGAAAGGTAGAGAGGGAGGGAGGGAGAGAGGGCACAAGGGAGGGGGAAGAGGGGGGAGTGACAGAGAGGGTACATATCATTAATAAGAACATGTACGTATTTTGTAATCCAATAACATTTGCATTGTTCCTATTACTATTAACACACATGTATGCTCCTAAGCAGCACGCGTACATTATTTTCATTTCAATTTTTTTTTAGAAATGGATGCGTGTTCCTGAACACATGTTTCTCAGGAACGCGTGTGCGTTCCTAAATAATCCGAGTTTTCAAGTCTATGTGATGGTTCAATGAGTATCGAGGTTGTAGGATTAAGAACACATGTGCATTTCTAGAAACATGCACACGTTCCTGTGGGTGCACGTTCCTACTCACCTCGTTGCCACTTTGTCATCCACCAACTTTGTGCACTCACCCATATATTTGGAAAAACTAAGGCTCAATATGTTATTGTTACCAATCAATCAATCAAATTATTATGATTTTTACTATTGAGAGTTAAGAGGTCATAGTTTTCAACATAAGAAAATATTTAGACATATAAGACTTGACAAGAAAGGGAGGGACTCTATTCTGAAGAGGATTAAAATTACACAAAGATGTAGATACATCAAAGTATTTTTCTTAAGGATACATGGAAGAATGTAAAAACAAAGGATCATTAAGAATTGAACTCAAGGAAATATGCTTACTAAAATTCAAGTTTCCTACTTGGAAAATAGTTTGTGGAAACCTTGTAGGGATAAACTCTGATCCAAGGTGGCTCTGATATCTATCCAACTTTATGAGAGAGATGCGAAGTCTCCAATAAGTTCTATCAAGCTGAAAAACCCTCAATATAATAAAGCGTTGGGTATGATCTTATGGATGCTCTTGAATTTGAATTAATTCATCTTTGCATGAATGGAAACAAAGGAATCATTGGACAAAGTGAGATTTCATGGATTCAAGGATGTGAAATATATGAGTTCAAATGAACTTTTAACTAGAGAGTGAAACAACAAGGAAATATATCAATTCACTACTCACTTTTGTGACTCCCCTAATAATACATCTCACTTTGAATTGAGATGCAAGTAAAAATTATCATTGCATTGAACTACTACCCAACAATGGCATTAAAACAATGTTGTACCTTCAGGAACTACCCATTCTCTCAAGGGATGTGTCAAAGTCTCTATGGAGGTAAAACCTCCACCTCACAAATTTACCAAGAAGAGAACCTCCAAGCTTTTGTCAAAAATTATTTGTTTTGAATTTTGTATTTGAGGTGAATTAAAAAACTAAGTAACATGAGGTTCATTAAGATGAAATATTTCCTAATGGGCACCTTTATCCCTCTATGTATGACATTTATGTTATGTGAGTGAATACTAAAGATAAAAAATGGATTTGCACTTATGAGGAAGCTATGAAAACTAAATCCTATGACTTTTGATTGGAGAGAAATCTAATTGAGTATAGGAGATGAATCCTAAAAGCTCATAACATAGCCACACAAGTTATTTGCAATCAATACAATAAAGCTAGTAACTTGATTACACAAAATTTCCTCCATAATTTACATGAAAGTACTCTTGAACTTGAAATAAAATAAATAAAGGAGCAAAAATACATAGTGTTAAAGCCAAGCCAAACATATGTTAAAATCATTTACACAATTACAAAATAGATATCAAAGGAACAATATACAATGTGATCTCTTACAATGTAATTCAAAAGCATCTTGGGTATGCAAGAAGAATAAATAATTTACATAATTACAAAATGAATCATAAAGATGACAATATGCAATGTGATCTCTTACAATGTAATTCAAGAGCCTCTAGCATATGCAAGGAGAATAAATAATTTACATAATTACAAAATGAATCATAAAGAGACAATATGCAATCTAAAGAATTAAAGAAAAATAATTAAAAATACAGAAAAATACTCTATTATAACCGCAAAAAGAAAGTGATGAAAAAACATTTAACCCCTTATAATATAAAGTGATTTTTTTTAATACTCTAAATTCACCTTATATCATCATAACCTTATATCATCATAAGTTAGTGAACTTTATGGTACACTTGTGGGAATGAACTTTTATAAAACCAAAGTCTTATAACCCCCACGTGAAGTTTAAAATCGTGATGGCCCTATCACCACATCATCTCACATCCATTGTTTAAATAATTAGGTAAACCGTAGACCTCTTATCCCACCTTTATAACTTTATAACCATCCTTAACCTTTACATATGCATGTGGGTTGATTTGTGGTGTTTCCCCTACCGTGGTCACCTCCTTTGTAACATCTCATTTTCACTGATGATTTATTAAAATTCATGGGATTAGAAAAATAAACGAAGTTTTAAAAAAATTTAATAAATAAAAGTATTTACAAACTCACAAGGATTTGTTTTCATCAAATAGTTGCTAAATGCATTTTCATTTTTTTATATACTTTGTTTATATATATCATAAATCTTTTTAATTCAAAACTCTGAATTAAATTTTGTCAATTCCAATAGGGAAAGTGATTTCAAAAATCATTTCCAAATCACTTCTTGCATTTAAGCAGATCATTGGCAAATTCCAATAAGGAAAGTGATTTCAAAAATCATTTCCAAATCACTTCTTGCATCTAAGCAGCTCATTGGCAAATATGTTTAATTTCACCCCAAACTAATTCCATGGTAAAATCTAGATTTTACAATTTTGAAGTTTATAATTGGATTATGAAAATTTCAAAATTTTCAACAATCTTAATAAACAAATGCCAATCACTTTGGATGTTCAAATACACTATTTCAATTATTATATATGAGATTTTGTTCAAATCAAATTCCACACAAAAATCAAACGTAAATCCACATTTTGAATAAAATCATTTTAAAGACAATATCTTTCATTACTACCATTTATATATGTTTTGAAAAATCAATCTCACAAAAAATCAAACCTAAATCAAATTATTTTAAATCAAATTCCACATAAAAATCAAACCTAAATCCACATTTTGAATAAAATCATTTTAAAGACAATATCCTTCATTACTACCATTTATACATGTTTTGAAAAATCAACATCACAAAAAATAAACCTAAAATCACATTTTGAATGAAATTATTTTAAAAACAATATCTTTCATAATACCATTTATACATGTTTTGATAAACCAATTTTAATTAACTTTTTTAATAATTTATTTCCATTCATTATAATCATTTAACTTTAAATATCTTATAAAATATCAATAATTACTACCTATAATCCCATAATCACCAACATGCATCAACAAAATAGTGTAATTATGATGCACTGTCTTCATTACATTATCTACATATATCTCTTATTAACTAAGTTATTTTATACAATATAATTATTTAATTTTTTAAAAATATATTTTAATATAAATATATTAAATTTCATTATCCTCGGTATTATCATAAAAAATACATGAGCACTCTACAAAATTGAACTCAACCGCTGAACTTTATGCTTTTAGAAAAATACGTACAATGCACTTCTAAAATAGTATCCTTGGCTTTATCCATTAAGCCAAATACATGTAAATACCTGAAACCCTTTCTCCATTTTTGAATCCATTTGACCAAAGTATCTATAGCCGATATACATGTAAAACCTGTTTTCCATACAGAGGGAAAGTTATTTTATTTATTTATGAATACATTTAGGTTGAGCGGATGCTTTAAGATATCTCTTCAAAGCATCTTTATGATCAATATAAATAAAACCAAGTCGAGCTGTATAACCAAATATCCATTCAAAGTTATCCATAAGCGACCAAGCAGAGAATCCACGGACCTCTGAACCTTCCCTGCATATCATTGAAACATCATCATAATATAACTGTTGGATTTTCCTCCTTCTGTGCTTTGGAAAAAAACAATAATTAAAACTGCTTTGTATTTAATAGTGCATCGCAGGAACGGTGCACAACAACTTAAAATTGGAGAAAACAACACACGGTGAGGTTACGCTCACTTCTTTATTATTCAATGAAGACGGATTACATCCTTATATAGGAAAATACTCTTCTTAGTCGGTTACATGCAAACCACAAACAACTAGACTACATAGATAGTGAAGTAGACTTCAACTACGAACTGACTCTTACTATTGACGCTTACAAGTGGCGCTTACTCCATTATTTCCAAGTCTTCCCCTTAATGGAGAATGGATTGATTTCTACACCTAACATCTCCCTAAACAACTCAAACTTAATCTTTCCAAGAGGCTTAGTGAAAATATCAACAACGTTTTCACTAGTATTACAATACATAAGAGCTATTTCATTTGAGTGCAACTTTTCTCTAACAAAATGAGACTGAGCTTCAACATGCTTTGTCCTTGCATGAAAAATCAGATTCTTTGCAATATTAATTGAACTTTGATTATCACATTTGATCATCGTAGGTTCATTTCGTTATTCTCCAACATCTTGAAGAAGTCTTCTTAACCAAACAACTTCACAAGTTGTTGCCCACAAGGATTTATATTCTACTTAAGTAGAAGACAAAGATACAGTAGGCTGCTTTTTACTGCTCCATGAAACAACCCCGGATCCAATGCCAAACACATATCCAGTGGTTGATCTTCGATCATCCAGATTGCCAGCCCAATCAGAATCTAAGTAACCTGTCAACTCAATATCAGATGCATCAATATATTTAATACCATAATCAAGTGTACCTTTTACATACTTGAGTACTGCCTTTGTTGCATTCCAATGGCTTTCATGAGGTTTCGCCATGAACTGACTTAACACACTCACAAAATATGAAATATCAGGTCTGGTTGTAGTGAGATAATTTTTAATACCATAATCAAGTGTACCTTTTAGATACCTGAGTACTGCCTTTGCTGCATTCCA
>SNQJ01S0067179.1:8374-39704 GCA_010110895.2 Picea sitchensis | reverse complement strand
ACTAAGTGTTCTTGCCCCTTTTCCACAAACCCTTCAGGTTGAGTAAGGTAAACCTCTTCCTTTAACTCACCGTTCAAAAATGAAGATTTAACATCTAATTGGTGTAGATTCCAATGGTACTTTCTAGCTAAAGCAATTAACATTCTGATAGTATTCAATTTAGCTACTGGTGCAAACATTTCAGCATAATCAATATCTTTTGTTTGTGAATACCCCTTTGCAACCAGTCCAGCCTTATACTTATCTATACTACCATTTGATTTAAACTCGGGTTTGTATATCCATTTGCATCCAATGGGCTTCTTATGTTTAGGCAATTTAGTCAATTCCCAAGTATTGTTTTTCATTATAGATTCATATTCTTCCTCTGTTGCATTTTTCCATTCATCATGTTCATTAGCTTCATCAAAACTCAAGGGTTCTATGACATTTGAAATGTTACTCATTAGGGCATAGTCTTTATACCTCCAAGGAAGTTGAATCTGTCGTGAAGATCTTCTCAACTGTTTATCTTCCTTCCCACTTTGTGAAGATCTGTCTTCACCTCTAGGTGAACTGTGACTACTGGAATTGTCCATATCACTTAGTCCTTCTTGCTACTATCGCTGGGGTTGTGACTGTTGTTGCTGTGGTGGTTGTTGCTGCTCTTCTTTAGCTCATTCATCAAGAAGTCTATGCCATTCCTCGTGACTATTGTTGTCATGATTTCATGCTTCCTTCTCATGGAAAAGTACATCTCTACTTGCAAATACTTTGTGAGTACAAAGATCAAACAATTTGTATGCTTTAAATTTAGAACAATATCCAATGAAAATACATTTAATGGTTTTAGCATCCAATTTCCTCCTATTCTCCTTTGGAATATGAGCAAAAGCCTTACACCCAAATACTTTCAAATTATGAACTGTGGGTTTGGAACCATACAAGGCTTCAAAATGAGTAACTTTATCAAGACACCTTGTTGGACTTATGTTCTTTAAATAAACTGCAGTATTTATGGCTTCAACCCAAAATGCATTATAGAGATTCTTACCTTACATCATACTGCGTGCACATTCTACCAGAGTTATGTTTTTCCTTTCAGCGACTCCGTTCTACTGTGGAGTGTGAGGTATTGTAAACTGATGTACTATTCCATGATCTTTGCAATATTTGTTGAAGTTCCCTGATTTATACTCCCCCCCTTGATCTGAATGGAGGATTTTGATGGATTTTTCTGTCTTCTTTTCCACTATGGTTCTGAATTCCTTAAAGTACTCGAAAACATCACTTTTTCGTCTAAGGAAGTAAACCCATGTGTATCTTGTTCAATCATCAATAAATATCAGAAAGTAAAATGCACCTCCTAAAGACCTAGTCTGCATAGGCCCACAAACATCAGTATGCAAAAGATCTAACACATCTCTCTTTTTCTTATCAGGATTAGAGGGGAATTCATCTCTGTGCATCTTTCCTAATGCACATCCATCACACAACATTCTCATTCTTTAACATGGTAAGTCCTTCAACCATATTTTTTTTTCTATAATAACAATAAATCAGGATGATTGATGTGGTCATACCTTTGATGCCAACAAATCTTTGTTGGCATAGTTGCAGAAGTTAGTGCGTGATGTGCTTTGTTGGTAACATCAAGTTTGTATAGGCCTCTTGCTCTGACTCTCGTTGCAATAGTTTGGAAGTGGTCCAACAGATGCTTCACTATGCAATAATTCTTGAAGAACTCAACCTTCAAGTCCTGATTTGTAATGGTGGACACAAAGATCAAATATTTATTTATGCCTAGCACATAAACAACATTGCGAATGTGACGAACTGTACCATTTGGCAATGTCATAGGGATGTCTCCATATCCCTTAATTTGATGAATGCGGTCATCACCAAGATATATGCTGACTCCATTCTGTGTTTCTTTAAAATTAGTATACCACATCTTATTTCATGTCATATGTACTGATGCTCCGGAATCCACAAACCAGGCATCAGAATCATCCGTTTAAGCACATAAAGAATCGTTAGACACAAACAACCTAAGATCCGTGAATCAAAATTTGGGGGTTCATCAATATCATCATTAGCAATAAATAATCTGAGATCATGATTTGACGATTTTTCCGCATAATGACCTGAATGTGTTCTAGGTTTGTTCCTAGCCTCATCACTTTTCTTCTTATGACAATCTTTAACAATATGTCCAGGTCGACCACAATAAAAACAACTCTTTGACTCATTCCTGTCAGATTGCATACCTTGATTTGGAGATTGTCTTCTCTGTGATGAACTACCTCTCTGCCATGAACTGCCTCCTCTGCCTCTTTCTCCTGATCTCCCTCTCGTTGATCTCTTATTTGACCACAGTGCCAAATATTTATTCTAAGGCTTCAGATTCCCGCGCCTCTCTTCCTCTTGCAGCAAAATACATTTCAGTTCTTCAAACGTAGGAGGATTCTCCCTTGCTGCGAGACCTATTATGAACATATGATAATCTTGTAGCATACCATTTAAGGTAATAGTGACCAAATCAGTGTTGGAAACAGTTCCCCCTATATTGACTAGCTTGTCTTTCACCTCTTTAATACGACCAAAAAATGAACTAATAGATTCATTTCCATCCATCTTAATGCCTAGCAATTTAGTTTTTATGAACAAAATGTGATTTGTGTTGCTAGTTTCATACAATGCTTTAAGCATTGTCCATGTTTCAATAGAAGTTGTAGCTTCTCTAATATGTGGAATTATGCAATCTTTAACAGACATGCACAACAATACCTTGGCCTTGTCTTTGTGCTTCTCCCAATCTTGGATCTATGTTGTTGTCGCACCTGCAGCTATATCAGGTTTTACTTCAGTTCTCTTCACAATGTTCCAGACACCATAGCCTTCCATGGGCGTTTGCATCTTGAATTTCCAGTTAATGAAATTCGAGCCATCTAACTTGTTGGCTTCGTTGAGGTAGGTCTCCGCCAGAGGATTCACCATCGCTGCAATTTAGTCTCTACAAGTAAATCACCAAGGATATGCAACTTTCTGTCGAGTTTTCCCATGTGCTGATCAGTCCGTCGCTCTGCCTTCGGATCGACTGATCCAACTCTACCTCTGTTCTCAGCTTAAAGCATGCATGCATCCACCTTTAAATCATAACACCACCTCCTCTGCATATATCAACCTTTAAATCATGCATGCACCAAAAATAATGATGTCGACGCTCCTTGGAGAAATGATTGGGAGCGCTAGTGCTTCTGATCAATGGAGATGGTAGCGTTGGTGAGACTTGACAGCGCCTTCTACGTGTGGAATGGGGAGCGCCGGAGCTTAGCGCTTTTGAATGCATGCAGAGGGAGCGCGGGCAATCTAGATTTGCCAATTTCGTAAGTGTGAGAGTGTTAGTGCTCTCTAACAATGTATGGGGGGACGTTGATAATTTAAAAAAAAACAAATTAGAGATCTTGCTCTTGGATCTTGCCTCAGAGAGTTAGATCTCTCGGATCTCCAATCCGGATCTGATACCAACTTAAAATTGGAGAAAACAACACACCTACACTCACTTTTCTATTATTCAATGAAGATGGATTACATCCTTATATAGGAAAAAACTCTTCTTAGTCAGTTACATGCAAACCACAAACAACCAGACTCCACAAAAGTAGACTTCAACTACTAACTGACTCTTAGAACTTACTAGCGCTTACTCCATTATTTCCAAGTCAACAAACATTAATAGTCTTCTGCTCTTCTCTCTTATAATAATTGAATGAATTAGATTATGTGTGTAACGGTGCTTCAAGAGTCCCTTATAGCCTGAAGTATGTAGCGCAGATGTTGAGAACAATAATTTATACGCCACTTATCATTCAGCACTTCATCGCTTGATGGATCTGAGTTCTCTACAAGAAAGTCATTCACTCGTGCAACCAAATTTTAGCATTATGTACCGATCTACTGAAACCAATAATGAAATGAAAATCGATAATGTGATTTTCTTACCATTTTCTGCTATAAATATAGGCGGATTGTTATACCGTTGTTTTATATAGATCAGCAAATCCCTTATTCCTGGCGCATACACATAAAGCCAAGAGCATGCCTGTGAAAATTTTATAGATAAAGATAAGCATCTACGATTTTAACATTTAAATTAATCTCCACAAGTGGGGCTCAATTTTAAGCTTGAATACCAATATTTATCTAGAAATTTTGTTCTTAATATTTAACATACCTGGAGTCCTATGGGCACCCCATTGCGCTCTGCTATAGAAAGCACGTGATATGCAAATCAACTGTTAGTAAGTAGCAAGAACTTCCTAGATATGCTACTAGGATTTTAGCCTTAGTTTGTTACAAGTGAACAGAATAATGCAATAGTAAACGACAAAGCCTTACAAATGAGATTGGCTCCAGAGTCCCTGTTCCAGCCAGGGTTCACATTGGTTGGGTCCAAACAATTAATTGCGTGCAGACTTGTATAATAATTCATTCCGAGGAAATCGAAGGATCCTTTTAACTGTTGAGATTGATGCTCAGTGAATTTTAGCAAACGATCACAAGTCTATCTCTCATTCTAAATGGGTAGTCCCCTGGCGTTACTGGATCTATAAACCTGCCATACAGAAAGTAATAGTGGAACAAGGTACTGTAAACCAATAAGGAAATATAATAGTAGAAAATTTTGAAGCTTAAGGGAGCCAAAAGACAATTCACCATAAATGAATCATATATTAATATGTAAAGACCTAAAAAGAGACACAGGTAATACCATCCGAGCATGAAATCAACTGCTCTCTGTGCTGCATTGTGGAATAAGGATAAGCCCAGACGCAAACTAATGTAAGCCCTATACAACCCTTTTGTTCGATCTGCAAACATTTTCACAACTTTTAATCTGTCTTCGTTAGTCCAGCTAATAACTGGAGACATTAGCTAAAACCGAAAGAAGATAATAATGAAAAATTGATGAAAATTTTAATGGCCATTTAATTAGAATACTATTAAGTGGAAAAGACTCGCTTACATTCCTATCAACTTCGAATTTATCAAAAACGCAGAGATGAAAAGCTATTTTACTAATATTTTATTTTTTTGTTCAATTTTATTTGATAACACGATCATCTCAATCTCCCAATACTCCAGCATACTTGTAGATGTTTAATAGACGCAAGGCTACTTAATAGATGCAAGGCTTGCTGGTAGCACATTCCCAATCTGCATTTCATTTTAGGCTTAAACAAATGTACAAATCTACGATTAAACTGACAATTAAGACAATGAGAATGATTAAGTGGTTCAATTTTCATCATTTACAACTATCAAATTAGGAAGATATGATGAAAGAAGCAGGATGATCGGCCATTTTTTTTAATAAAAATAAGGTCAAAATTTAGTTATCAAATTAAGAAGATTCTATGGAAAACGTCTGATAATGAATCATTTGTTATGAAAATTAAATAAAATTTGTTTTTGTTGATAAAATTACACATAACGAATTCATAAATTACATAATCTTAAAACAATAAGATTTTCAAAACTGTTGTATCTGTGCGATCGGAATCTACAATTTCAATAAGTTTCAACATAGACTGAATCAGAAGTTCAATGAAAAGAAATTGAAAAAAAATAAAACGTGCTCATTATCCTATTCCATATGGAAAATGGGCAATGACAAAATGGAGTATGTTAATTAAGAAAAAAAATTCTGTTTTTAAAGCAAAAAAGTGGGTTTGAATTTGGCCAGATTTTCAAGATAGTCTGAATTTTACATGAATCAAAATTCTATGTATTTCACAACCTTATCTTATTAGTTTTGTCTCATTTTAAACCAATCCAAATACAATTAAAATTTTGAATTCCCCTACAATTAAAACTCCACTTGGGAAAAACCTGCTGGAAAGGTAACTCGAAGGGAAAATTGCTCAATGGGCAAATTATAATCAGAAGGCTGAGGTTTGAGTTAATTTGGTATCTTGTAGCCTCATAAATTAGAGCCTAGTGGGTCCCGGATGTAGTGGTCTTTTCTGAAGTACATCTGGTAACTGTATCCTGTGTTACATCTAATATATGCCAGTCAACTATATATTCAAACCCCAAAAGAGAACACTTCACATTCCCATAATGTTTATGGCTTAACCACTGTAAATCCAATTGTACACAAATCAACACTTTTATGTGCTCTGGTGTATTTTGACATAAATCTACATGCTGACCTATTGCAAAACCCATCATGAAAACTGATGTTAGCTTCAATTTCTAGTAGGCTTTTGTGCGTTGAAGAATTACCTCACCTTGTATTTGCTCCTATATGCTTCCACCGCAGCTGCATGTGCGAGAAGCATGTAATGGGCCGCTGTGTACATTTCATTTGCTTCCGGACTCCGAAAACAACAGCGGCCAGGAGCAATAGTTCCAAGATCATATCCGAAGGTACAATAAATAAAAGGTGCGTTGAATGCAATCCACTGTTTAACCCGATCACCAAATAACCGGAAGCATGCTTCTGCATAGGCAGTGTAATCAGTCCTGCATCGTGATATCATTATAACACAAAAATGAATGATCCTGAATGATCCTGCAGTGTAATCAGTCCTGCATCCTGATATCATTATAACACAGCATGAATATCAAAGCACAGAAACTCAAATTGTGCTATAAAATACTGGAGAAATCCTAATCATACGTTATGTATGGACTCAGAAATCCTCCATATTCATCCTCCAGAGACTGGGGAGTATCCCAGTGAAACAACGTGGCAGACGCTTGGATTCCTGCAATCAGCATCGTTCAGAGAAAGAGATGGTAAGAACCTAATAAATAGCCCACATTACATGGGAGATTAATCAAGCCATATTAAGTGAGAATATTGGCTATAACTATTCTGAAGGAGTTCATTGTAATAGGCAACTCCTTCCTCATTGATCTCCCCTTTTCCCTCTGCAAAAATTTATGAACGTTTGGTTAATGGAGATTACAAATATCAAACTCGTCTGTGAGAATTAATAACATTTGCTGAACATTGAGCACTGCGAATGCATTTGGTGATTAATTTACTGATTAACTTGGAAATATTGGAGGCAATGAAATCGAGAATATGTAGGTATCCACTCCCATATCTTTCATTAGTTTTACGTATTCCTGCAGGATATATGATTGTCTAACAAATTTAAGTTAATGATATTGAATATGGAAAATTTTATGGTTTTTCTACATCTGTAAGTGGCATCTTTAATAAATCAGTAGACCGATTAGTGTCCCGAATTCAAAGAAACACTTAGCGTGCTTAATTCAAAGGACCAGAACTGACCTAATACCCAACATTATTGAGAAAAACCAATTCAACTAACCGTCAAGCTTGAAACCAATACATTATATTAACTCTCATCTGAGAGATACCTTATAACGATGGTACTGATCCACTGCTACATCACCGTTGCTTTCATCAAGAATTTTGCCTGCATTGTAAAGAGAAACGCACACATCAACGAGATTCCCCCTAAATGATATTCCCTCGAAATGTGAGCCAAAAAAGGAAAACAGTAAATGAGTTTTGACCTTTTCAACCTTTTTTGGCAGCTCTTTCACACTACATTAATTACTCAGAAAGGTGCATATTTATTGACAATGCACATATTTAATAGGTTTTTAGTGTTTAATCAGTGATATTGAACAATATTAAATATTGATGGAATATTCTTAATAGTCTCAATAAATCAATAGTTATAATTTCAACCACTAACTTTTTCACTATTATAAAGACATCAGTTTATATGTTTATTCTTTTACTTTTACTTGATTATATTTAAAATTTAGTTATAATTTCAATCACTAACTTTTTCACTATTATAAAGACATCAGTTTATATGTTTATTCTTTTACTTTTACTTGATTATATTTAAAATTTACTATGATAATCAACTAATTACCACTTAACAAAGATTAAAGTAAACCCTCGGCCTGAATCCCAAGGAATTTGGTTGATTGCAAAAAATAAAGTTATCTCTGTTTTTTGTAAATATAGGATTTAAACAGAAGCCAATGCTTACCCGTGTATGTGCTAAAAGTGCTCCAAGCTTACTCTAGTCAGGCAGCTGTACTAAAAACCACTCCATGTTCAAGTTGAAAGCGAGAATTTCTCATACAATTACCCGGCAGTTAACAATAACTACAGGCAATCCATCTACGATGGTGAGGAATTGGAATCAACACCGAACATGGTCCTGATGGAATACGAGAGAAAACGGAAGTGGAGATGAAAGCGACGGGGAGGGAAAACGGTGGAGGAAGTGGAGAGTAAACGATACATTGACTGGAAAGTAATAATAGTCATCAGTTTTCACATTTTCATAATGCACATTGTCATTGTCATTTGTATTTGCAACTATTTTAAGTAACCCTATACGAACAAAATTTTATACACAACTTAACTTATTTTTTAACACCCGAGTGATATTCCATTGAGAAAGCTTTATTTTGATCAAAGTAAAAAAAATGAATGCATGACTCTTTAATCATTTTGGATTTTACAAAGTATTGAGACTGGTTTGATTCGAGTAAAAACAGTGAGCAGCGGACACCTATAGGCGTTCATAGTAAAACACAGTGAGCAGCGGACACCTGTCGACGTTCACCAACAGCGGGTGAGGTGGTTGCGCTAGATTTTAATATAAATTGCCAATCTCTTAGTCAAACTCTCTAGAAGAATCATTTTTATTGAGTTCATAACCTTTGCTCGGAGATAGGCACATTTAATAGAGTTTTAGCTTTTTATCAGTTTTATATGGACACTGCTTACACTTATTGGAAATGGACATAATTAATGATCTTTTAATTTACAATCTTATTTTTCACATTTCCTTAATCATATTAAGAAAACTGTAAGGTCATATGATTGCCAATTTAGATGATTAACATAGATTAATATCTGTTCAAGTCATGTTTAATTGAATGATTAATCTGCACTATGGATTTTTGTGGACCTACGCCATGGATTTTCGTGAGTCTAGTGTTTTAACTACATAGAAGTTTTACCAACCATAAGCCTTTCGGCATTCACTAGCCGCGAGTTAGCGGCTGTGCTACTCATTAATCCATACAACTTTACGCATTGATTTGACATTACAGAACCTTTACATGTTGCATTTGTTCAATTGTAATTTAAGTACCGCAAGAACAAGAGTGAATTTAGATAGCCAGTGAGAATTTAGAGTACCTAATAAGCATAAGTTGCTATCCCAAAAATGAAACCTCGAGGAAAGTTTCTCCTCCTTACCACGTTATCATCATTAATCTCTTCCATGCTCAGCCTGGATGTATTGCCAAGTACAATATGTTGTACTGACCTGAATGGATATACAGATTCACAGCTACCTCATCAACCATATTGATGACCATTGGCAGTGTGGAAAACAGAGGCACATTGACATTCGGGTTTCGGCGTTTACAAACACCCAACACAAAAAACAAAACAAAACAACAATTGTCGAATCACGAAATGCGAACAAGCTGTGGGCCCAGCACTTCGGGTTTCGGTGTTTGGAAGAACAAAAGAACTCTGTGCACATTTAACAAGCAAGTCCCGAATGCAAAATATCAACCTTTTATTCAATGTGCTTTTAAAATCACGTGCTCCAACAAATAAACTCCAAATAAATGTGGGACTGGGTTCGCAATCGGGAAAACCAAATAATTACCGCGTTTAGTCAAATCGAAATCAATATAGCGAATCCGATCAAGAAATCAGACAAGTTTACAAACTTAAGAAAAACATGGTATAAATGGAGAGAACACCTCCGAATACAAAATAGCAAATTATCTTCAATGTGCTTTCAAGCTCACACTCTTACAATCCATTTCAGGTATTTATATAAACAAAAATGTCCCTTCGATCTTATAAATTTTTTTAATTAAGCAGTAATGGTATGTCGTGGCCTTCAAAGGTTAAGGCGGCCACTGCTTGAGCTATCAGTAAATCGGTGCTTAATCCTCGAGTCTTGAAGGGTCAAAATGACCACCGCTGCGTCGTTATTCAGGCGATGAAATGATTATAATGTGACATACTCCCTCTTAATCATTTCAAAAAACAAAACAACCAAAAATATGCAATACAAGATTGTTGTTAACAAAGCATTACAGCTTACAGACCCCAATATTATCTCTATGAATTTTAAACAATTCATTTCCCAAAGGCTTTGTAAATATGTCTACAAATTGTTCTTCAGACCTACAGAACTGAACATAAATTTCTTTATCATTTACTAACTCTCGAATGAAATGATACCTCGTATCAATGTGTTTACTCTGCTTGTGAAAAACATGATTCTTTGATAGTGCAATGACAGATTTATTATCATAGACAATCTGAGTTGCACCATTCTGCTCATGCAATAATTCATTTAAGATTCTTCTCATCCATACAACTTGACATCCAGTTGTTGTTGTTGCATCATACTCTACCTCAGTAGAAGATAAAGTCACTATGGGTTGTTTCTTTGATGCCCAAGCCACTGCTCCAGATCCAAAACTGAACACATAACCATATGTGTTATTCCTATCATCAATGGAACCTGCAAAATCACTATCAGTATATTCGATCAGCTCAAAATTCAAGTTTGATGTGCATCAGATACCAAATTCAATTGTTCCAGCAATGTATCTCATGATCCTCTTTCCTGCTTGCCAATGAGTACTCTTCGGAGTCTCCATGAATCTGGAAATTAAACTAACAACAAACATAATATTAGGTCTCGTTGTTGTTAAATACATAAGGCTTCCAACTAACTTCTTATACAGAGTTGGATCAACATATGATCCCTCATCATATTTGCTAAGTTTAGTAGCAGTTGCCATTGGTGTTGCAACTGGTTTACAAATCGACATTCTAAACCTTTTCAATACTTCATTTGCATATTTAGTTTGACAAATGAAAATGCCATCATCAGATTGATCCACTTCAATTCCAAGGAAATATTTCATCAATTCTAAATCAGTCATCTCAAACTCTGTTTTCATGGCATTTTTAAAATCATCTACAGATAGATCTCTAGTAAAAATCAAGTCATCAACATACAGATAGACAATCAAAATTTTACCTTCCTGATTTATCTTTGTATACAAAGTTGGTTCACTTGGACTTCTGTTGAATCCAACACTAATCAGGTACTCATCAATCCTACTATACCAAACTCTGGATGCCTGCTTCAATCCATATAAAGCTTTCCTTAACTTGTAAACTTTATCTTTGTGCTTATCAATCTCATAACCCGGAGGTTGTCTTACATAAACCTCTTCTTCCAAACATCCATTCAAGAATGCAGACTTAACGTCCATCTGATGCATGATCGATTCATTCTGAGCTGCAATAGCTAAGACCATCCTCACTGTGTCAATTCTGCTACAGGAGCAAAGGTTTCATTGTAATCAATATCGGGTTGCTGACTAAACCCCTAAGCTACAAGTCTTGCCTTATACGTTTCAACTTCACCTTCTGCATTCAATTTAGTCTTATAAACCCACTTAACACCAATATTGTTCTTACCTTCAAGTATGTCGACAAGATCCCAAGTTTTATTTCTTTCAATGGAATCAATCTCCTCATCCATTGCTTTTATCCAGACATCCTCTTTAGCAGCTTCATCAAAACTTACAGGATCACATGCCATTAATGCAAAATTTAAAATCTGATGTACTTCTTCATTCTGATCATATAATTCTCTTAAGCTTCTAGTCTTTTGACCTTTAAATCTATTTTTCAATGAAGCTAAAGTAGAATTCGATTCACTACTTCTTGAAAAATTCAAAGGCTTCAGATTTCTGCTTCAACAAATACAACCAAATCTTCCAACTGAAATTATCAATAAAAGTCATAAAATAAACACTACCAATCAAAGAAGGTGTTTGCATAGGTCCACACAAATTCGTGTGGACAATTTCCAATGGAGCTTTTGCTCTATAGGAAACACCTGAAACAAATTTCTCTCTGTGATGCTTCCCAAGTATGCAGCTCTCACAAGAGCTTACAGGTTGTTGAATACAGGGCAACCCCTTTACAATCTGCTTCTTTTGTAATAGATCTAAGCCACCAAAATGTAAATGACCATATCTCAAATGCCATAACCAAGATTCATCTAAACTTCCAACTTTATAAGCATTCAAACAACCACTCAAATCATTCTTCATAACAAGTGGAAACATTCTATTCTTGGTCATCTCTACTCTTGCAATCAACTGTTTGTTGGGTAATTTATCATAGATTGTACATACCTTGTTCTTGAAGAATGCTCTGTACTTTTTCTCCATCAGTTGTCCAACACTAATAAAATTGCATTTTAAACCAGGCACGAAATAAACATCGT
Organism: Picea sitchensis; assembly: GCA_010110895.2. Taxonomy (NCBI): domain Eukaryota; kingdom Viridiplantae; phylum Streptophyta; class Pinopsida; order Pinales; family Pinaceae; genus Picea; species Picea sitchensis. Next base: position 27,366 of record SNQJ01S0067179.1, on the reverse strand, counting down.
CAATATTTCTTCTCTGATTATTCTTAGTGTAAACTGAAACTACACCTTTACCATTAACTGTAACCTTACAGTCATTTCCCAGTTTTACTTCAGACTTAATACTAGTATGAATAGAAGAAAATAAATCCTTATTACCAGTCTTGTGGTTACTGCAACCACTATCCAAAAACCAAATATCATTAGCACTTTCCTGAGTGACATTACAAGTCAAGAACACAGGATTTTGATCATCCTTAGACTTATTTGTGATACGTGCAAACTACTTTCCAGCATCTGCCTGCTTATTTCAACATTTATTAGCAAAATGCCCAAACTTCTTACAATAATAACATTGTACTTTAGATTTATCATACCTCTGATTTTCTTTCTGCCAAGGTTTGTTACTGCTCCCTCTAAAATTAGGAGGATTCTGCTGGAACTTCTCCTCAGACTCTGATTCAGTTCTGTTGTCCCTTCGACCAAAAGATCGACCTCCTCTTCCACGATTATAAAACCTTCCTCTGCCTCTACCTCTGGTAACATGCAGTTGGGATTTGAAAGCATGCTCCATTGATCCTTCTTCATATCTAGATATCCTAGAGTCATGAGCAACAAGAGAACCAGTTAATTCATCAATCTGCATTTGACTTAAATCTTTAATTTCCTCTATGGGTACAACTACAAGTTCAAACTTCTTGGGTAAACTTCTCAACACTTTCTCAATAACTCTCTTATTCTCAACATCATCTCCATACTGCCTAAGCTAGTTCACAACACTCATCACTTGAGTCATGAAAGTATCAACACTTTCATTATCCTTCATCTTCATATTTTCGAAGTCCCTTCTCAAGTTCCGCAACTTGACTGTCTTCACCTTGGACAGACCTTAATAATAGGTTACAAGGATGTCACAAGCCATCTTTGAAGATGCAGCACTAGAAATCTTCGTAAAAATAGATTCATTTAATCCTTGCTGGATTAATCCAAGAGCCTTGTTATCCTTTTTCCTGTTTTCCTTCATCAAAACACGCTCAACATTAGAGAGAGCCAGTTCTGCTGCTGCATCAGCTGACTCAGCGTAACCATCAATAACATAGGTCCATAAATCCTGAGAACGCAAAATCGTCCTCATTCGAATATACCAAGAGTCATATGACTTCTCGCTCAGGACAAGAACTTGAACCTGAGAAGAACTACCAGACGCAGCCATTTATATAAAATTTGAAAGAAATTAAATAAACCTTCACACAGGAAAAACAAGAAGGTAAAATTGGGCACCAACAGGAATTATCTGCACTAAACTGAGCAAATAGCAGGATGGACTACAGGCTCTGATACCAAATGTGGAAAACGGAGGCACATCAACATTCGGGTTTCGACGTTTACAAACACCCAACGCAAAAAACAAAACAAAACAACAATTGCCGAATCACGAAATGCGAACAAGTTGTGGGCCCAACACTTCGGATTTCGGCGTTTGGAAGAACAAAAGAACTCTATGCACATTTAACAAGGAAGTCCCAAATGCGAAATATCAACCTTTTATTCAATGTGCTTTTAAAATCACGCGCTCCAACAAATAAACTCCAAATAAATGTGGGACCGGGTTTGCAATCGGGAAAACCAAATAATTACTGTGTTTAGTCAAATTGAAATCAATATAGTGAATCAGACAAGTTTACAAACTTAAGAAAAACATGGTATAAACGGAGAGAATGCCTCCGAATACAAAATAGCAAAATATCTTCAATGTGCTTTCAAGCTCACACTCTTACAATTAGTTTTAGGTATTTATATAAACAAAAATGCCCATTCGATCTTAGAAAAAAATTTAATTAAGCGGTAATGGTATGTCGTGGCCTTCAAAGGTTAAGGCGGCCACCACTTGAGCTATCAGTAAATCGGTGCTTAATCCTCGAGTCTTGAAGGATCAAAATGGCCACTGCTGCGTCGTTATTCAGGCGGTGAAATGATTATAATCTGACATGCAAGTTAAAAAGGCAAAGGAATCCCGAAAGCAAAAGACTCGACACAAAAAAAATTAATTGTTGTATAATTTTGATTTTTTTTCATTACTAGAATAATTTGGTCATAATTTCTTCTCTCAAATTGTAATTTGGGTCATCAAAATAGTAATTTTCTTAAAAAATGAAGCCTACATCCTTAAATATCCTTATTTCACTGCACCAACCTTAGTATTTTATATTAAAAAAGATAAATAGTATTTTATATTAAAAAAGATAAATAGTATTTTATATTAAAAAAATAAATGCACTTGGAATGGGAGAGAAGTTATTTGTCGGATTAACAGTTTGGATTGTTTTCTCAAATTTATTTAACCTTTTCCAACTTAATAATTTGGTAGGTATTTGACAACTAAACTACCTCATGAATGACAATTTAGTAGGCAAATCAATCTTTAAAACACCTTACCTTTACATTATGTCATCGTCCTCTTCTGCCCTGCTATCGTGTCAACCAGATCTGTTTGAGCAATCTTTTCTTTCGACTTACTTTTTCGGGTAGGTTTTTGGGTGTTTTGTTTTTAAATTTTATGTCAATCCAAAATTAATGCAGAACTTTAATTTATTTTTTGAATATTTTGGTTGATTTAAAATGGGGCAAAACCTTTTGAGTAAAGTTTTAAAATACATAGAATTTTGATTCATATAAAATTTGGACTATCTCTGAAAATCTGACTAAATTCAGGTCCATTTTTTTAACTAAAAAACGGATCTATTTACTCCCAAATTAACTTACTCCAAACCTTTATCCTGTTTCTGAATCGAAGTGGCAAAAGCTTGCCAAAACCCAGAATTGCTGAAAGTGTTTTGGAAACAGGGGTGTACAAGCGTTTGTCAGAACCCAAAGTTTGAAGTATGATTTCTCTGCTCGCTCAATCACTGCAAATGGCTGTCTACCTTAGTGTAGATCAGAAATTTAATGACTTGAACAGTCAATGATTATATGAGACCAGGCTGGGTCAATATAAGTATGAAACAATCAAGTGAGGCGCAAATATTACTGCACCATTTTATCTCTGGATCTGGGCGCTTGCGTTTGGGCTAAAATTCTTTAAATTTAAGATATGTACTGTTGAAACTGACAGTATTAAGTAAGAGACCATTGAATTTCGATTATGGTTCTATCTCCACAACTATCTTTGAATTTCGAACGATCGTTCCATGGTTGTGTAGGGTTCACGGACCCATGCTTCTGCGTTATAATACATAATCTAATAAATTTATGTAACCATGACACAACTATTGTTTTATTTAAAGCCACGTTCTCTATCAAGTTGTGCTAGACATGGTCAATGCTTTTGTATGGAACTATTTTATCACATGGTTTGTATTTTCCAGCCATTCTATTGACAATGGTATAATGTAAACAAAAGATGAGAATTACAATGGATGACATATTTGAATTTGTCCCATATGGATGATGTTTTTTTTATGTTTTTTTGTATGGAACTATTTTATCACATGGTTTGTATTTCCCACCTATTTTCTTGACAATGGTATAATGTAAATAAAAGATGAGAATTGCAATGGATGACATATTTGAATTTGTCTCATATGAATGATGCTTTTTGTATGGAACTATTTTATCACATGGTTTGTATTTCCCACTCATTCTCTTGACAATGGTATGATGTAAACAAAAGATGAGAATTACAATGGATGACATATTTGAATTTGTCCCATATGGATGATGCTTTTTGTATGGAACTATTTTATCACATGGTTTGTATTTCCCACCCATTCTCTTGACAATGGTATAATGTAAACACAAGATGAGAATTGCAATGGATGACATATTTGAATTTGTCTCATATGGATGATGCTTTTTGTATGAAACTATTTTATCACATGGTTTGTATTTCCCACCCATTCTCTTGACAATGGTATAATGTAAACAAAATATGAGAATTACAATGGATGACATATTTGAATTTGTCCCATATGGATGATGCTTTTTGTATGGAACTATTTTATCACATGGTTTGTATTTCCCACCCATTCTCTTGACAATGGTATAATGTAAACAAAAGATGAGAATTACAATGAATGACATATTTGAATTTGTCTCATATGGATGATGCTTTTTGTATGGAACTATTTTATCACATGGTTTGTATTTCCCACCCATTCTCTTGACAATGGTATAATGTAAACAAAAAATGAATTACAATGGATGACATATTTGAATTTGTCCCATATGGATGATGCTTTTTGTATGGAACTATTTTATCACATGGTTTGTATTTCCCACCCATTCTCTTGACAATGGTATAATGTAAACAAAAGATGAGAATTACAATGGATGACATATTTGAATTTGTCCCACATATGGTCAATGCTTTTGTATGGAACTATTTTATCACATGGTTTGTATTTCCCACCCATTCTCTTGACAATGGTATAATGTAAACAAAAGATGATAATTACAATGGATGACATATTTGAATTTGTCCCATATGGTTGACACTAGTAAGAGGTTTACGTGTGACTTGACTTTTTTTTAAGTTATTTATGAATAATTTAATAACTTTGATTTGTTTTTAGTATGTTTGGATTTTTGTTAAGTTATAAGAAGTTATTGGTATATTTGGGACAGGGTGGGACAGGATGGTTGGGATATGAGAATTACAATGGATGACATATTTGAATTTGTCCCATATGGATGATGCTTTTTGTATGGAACTATTTTATCACATGGTTTGTATTTCCCACCCATTCTCTTGACAATGGTATAATGTAAACAAAAGATGAGAATTGCAATGGATGACATATTTGAATTTGTCCCATATGGATGATGCTTTTTGTATGGAACTATTTTATCACATGGTTTGTATTTCCCACCCATTCTCTTGACAATGGTATAATGTAAACAAAAGATGATAATTGCAATGGATGACATATTTGAATTTGTCCCATATGGTTGACACTAGTAAGAGGTTTACGTGTGACTTGACTTTTTTTTTTTTTTAAGTTATTTATGAATAATTTAATAACTTTGATTTGTTTTAGTATGTTTGGATTTTGTTAAGTTATAAGTTATTGGTATATTTGAATTACTATTTCCATAACTTAATAATAATTTTAAATGAGTTTTGGAATAATAGGTACGGGGATCATTTTCAATCTTAGAGGAAAATTGCAAATAAACTTTGTATAGGGTTTTGGAGAATCCTATTCAAATTTAATAATTAAACTAATGTTATAATAGGATTGCTTCCATTAGAGGTTACTCAAGATCACAATCATCAAATTAGACTACTTCTCTCAAAGTTCGGGTGCTCACCTCATTTATGAACCACATGTCTCATCAACAAATGTTTTTGATTGCATATGAGGTGAAAGGATACAAAATTACCTATGCATCTATTCTTTGCATGTCCATTCTTAATTTATGATTATCCTTTGAACGTTGTGCTAAGGTTTATCGTTGCGGTGGTGGGATAATGGAATTTGAGCTAGAGGCGTGCACTGAAGGTCAAAGCAAGGTTTCATGTATTGTCACCAAATTGGTTAGAGCCTCCCTCACTTTGTGGATTATTTGTTATAATTTTTGCTTACAAAACTGCAACTTAGATTGCTTCTGGTATTTCCTCAACACTCTGGCCTTTGGAATTTGGGTTTTGTTTGTTGAATTTTCCTGTCATCTTTCAAAATTTCGATGTGTATTTGAGCCCACGGGCCTAGTCCATCCTTGGACTATTCAACGTGCTTGTTATATTGTTCTTTTGGGGGTGAAATCCAAGGGTCCTTTGCCTACTCGTTTCATAATGCACTTCATAGGGATCTATGATTTCATCAACACATCAAGCAACTCCGTGCCTTTGTTAGATTAGGTGAGCAATGGGGTATATCTAGTGTCCTGGTTTCATGGTCACAAGTTGAATTTAAGACCATCTTAGTCAAGAATTGGAAATCTTGTTTTGTTAAGTGTATTGATCTCATAGATTATAAGGAAACCCAAGATATTTAGAGATCCCTCTGTAGCATCAAGAGTCCATCTATTGCAACAAGACCTCTATTTTCTCAGTTACATCAAAATTCCATGAGAGTGAACACTAGTAATTTTTCTAGAATTCCATAATCATGAACACTTTAGCTCAACAAAAACATAAAATTGACTCCCTAGAACCAAAGTGCAATATGCTCAGAAATTGGGTTCACAATTTAAGAAAAAGTTCTCAATCAATGACTTCAAATTATAGAATGGCTACAAACTTTGTTGACCTAGAGACTAAGGAGGAGGACAACATTCGTCAAATGCTTGAAGACATGGATGTTGGCAATTAGGAATTTCATCCAGCCAACCTGGGGCTGGAAGAGGCAAATCGTCACCATGTATTTTGTTAAATGTTATGTTTTACAAAGAAATTAGAACATGAGGATTTGGGTTCTTATACATTTGGAAATTTTTGATCGGTATGAGCTCTGTGACTGCAGCTAGGGTTTACCCTAGCTCCAGTCCACAACAATCTTCATCTATTTATGCTTCTCCTACCTATATTTCCTCTTGTTCGGCCTTGGGCCTGAGAAAAACAGTGCCTACTCCTGTGTTGGCCGCGTTCCTCATGATGTGGATCGTTTGCTTTTTCTATTTTTTTTCTCAGAGGCATTGTTCGGTTGTTGTTGTGAAGGCTTAGTCCCTTTGTCGGGCGAAAGGTTTTTGTTCCTGGTGAGATGTTTGGAGGTTGTGCATCTGGGTGTAGAGCTTGTGGGTGCATCATTTTTCTTGTTATTATTCCTATGGTTGTTCCTATAGACCAGGTTTTTGGAGCCTTATTTGTTGTCTGTAGGATTCTGGACTTTTCTTTCTTCATCCTTTGGTGCGAGTGAAGGTTTTTTCAAAGTTTTATGAGGGTGTGGTCATCACCAATCCATCTCTACTGGTATGTTTAGGGCTTGATGCAATGTCAGGGTTTTCTCGGTTGTAGTGATGGTCGGGGGTCCCTGCGTCCCCCTCTGGTCTGTGGTGTGGTGCAGATGCTTGGGTTTTCTGTTTCTTTTTGATGGGGTTAGTTTTCGAGCTTTGAGGTCCTACTTTTATAGGCGTGCAATGTTGATTTTTGTTGTTGGGGTTAACACTTTGAGGTCCGTCTAGGACGTGCAGCTTCTGGCTTCCTCCTCATTGGTTGCAGGTTTTCCTGTTGTCCCTTTGGATATTTTGAGGGGTTTTATTTGCCACTCTGGCCTGGTCCGTCCATGTTCTCTTCTGATATTCTTTCTACCATTTTTATTGGATGAGATTGGTGGCTATTTTTGTGTAGACTTCATATTTTCCGAGGCCGCTTTTTAAGGCCCCTTTTTGCTGTGCTTTTCTTCCTCTTGGGGATGAAATCTATCTCAGACTTAAATGCATGCTCTCTATATGCATTATTCAAAATGTGATTTTTTTTTTCTTTTAATAAAAGTTACGCTTTTTTTCTTTGGAAAAAAAAATTAGAACAAGAGGATTTTTTTAGAAAATACATATGTAAGAAACATTGGGATGTAGTTTTTGTGGACATAAGTATACTCTATTTTCTGCAAATAAAGACCTAGCGATTTTGCCTAGTTTGTTTTTGTAACCTAGTTATTTAGCTTAGGCTACAACCTTTTACAATACAAATTCTCTCATTTTCTATTAAAAAATCATAAATTTTTTGAAAACATTTAAGCTTTTAACTATTCAAATTAAACTAAACTATAATTAATCAACTAAAAATTGTTTTTCCTCATATAAATATATACCAAATAATAGTGAAATAATATATAAAAAAATAAATATTAATACGCAACCTTTAGACAATAATATTAATATAAGGATGATAATGCTTATTAACTAGACCAATATTGATTTATAACACCTTTAAAAAAGGTAAATAATTACTTGGATTTCCTTAAAATTTTATTTATGTGCTCAAAAAGCTTTAAGATAAGGATTCCTAAGTCACCAAAGTTTTGATGATTAGGAAGGTTGGTATAGTAAAAATATTTTGAAAATGACATTAATGTGGGTATATGAAGAACAATTTAAGAGAAATTGTTTTTCAACTTTAATCCTCTTAGTGTCACAAAGATGACAAATTCTTTCAATCCACAACATTTTGGGAATCCTCCTACACCTTGTTTCACTATGGAACTTATGAGAGTTTGTTTTTATTTTAGCAATATTGTTTTTTTCAAGTAAAAATAGTAAAAATAGAAAAATACTTTTGATCTTCTAATTGTATTAGAATTAATCCTCAGAGATTTTCTTATTACAAATTTTACTCTAAAAATTTGTAATATAAAAATTTGTAATATATAAATGTAGGTGAAGTGGAAGCAATACAAACTACTTTTGAATTCTTCTATACTTCTACTTATAAAAATGCAAACACATTATCATGCATAGTTGGATTTTACATGTAAATGACCCATTCCTACATATACAGTGTGTTTATGGGGTTCATGGAGTTTTTGATATACTTTATATAGAACAATGCTTTTTGTACTTCTTTAGCTTGGAATTAAATTCTATCAACTCCAACAAGGTGGGTGACTTAAAAAATCATGTATAAACCACTTCATGTATTTGAACTTCTTATCATTTGGTCAATATGCATAACTTCACCCAAAGCTAGTCCTACATAATAAAAATAAAATAAAAAAACACCGTGTTTATGCTTCGAAACATATGTCGACCACTTTCTAAGTCCAAATACATTATTTTGATCATATATTTGATTTTTCCCATATCAAACCCCTCAAAAAAAAATCAAACCTAAAACCACATTTTGAATGTCTCATTTCAAGAGACAATGACCTTTATCACAAACATTTATATATGTTTTCAAAAAACCAACTTGAACTTACTTATATTTTTCAAAAACCAACTTTAACTTTTTATAATTACTCATTTTCATTAAACTTTCTTCCCATAAACATAAACATTATAATCACTTAACTTTAAATGTTGTATAGAGTATTAACCTCATAATCACAACATCATTAAAAAAAATTAATATTATTAAACTTTTTTCCCATAAACACTATAATCACTTAACTTTAAATGCATTATAATCACTCAACTTTAAATGTTGTATAGGGTATTAACCTCATAATCACAACACCATTTAAAAAAAATAGTATAATTATGGTGTACCCTCTTAGTTACATTATTGACATATAACTATTATCACCATACTACTTTATTGTGTTTTTTATTATTATTATACAATATAATTATTTAATATATTTTAATAAAATGATGAATAATTTTAAAAGACAAAATATTTTATTACAACTATTTATAATTTTTTGAAAAAATAATTTTAATTTTATTATTTATATTTTAATTAAACTAATCATAACTTATAATTACTCATTTTCATTCAACTTTCTTCCCGTCACTTAATTTTAAATCTCTTATAATTTTTACCCTATAATCCCCATCATCATTACAACATGCATCAACAAAATAATATAATTATAATGTACGCTCTTCATTATATTAATTATATTATTGATGTACAATCATCATTAAGCATCACATGTTATTTTATTATTATTACACAACATAATTATTTTATTATTTTTAAATATATTTTAATAAAAATACATTAAATTTGATTAATTTTATAGATATTATATATATATATATATAAACACTTTATCTTTACAAAATTGAATTCAATCGCTGAACTTTATACTTTAGAAATATACATTGCACTTCTACAATAGTATCCTTTCCTTTTATCCATTCAGCCAAGTACACGTAAATACCTAAAACCCATTCTTCATATTTTTAACACATTCAGCCAAAGTATTTATAGCCTGTAAAACCTGTTTTCCGTACAGAGGGAAAGTTTTTTCTATTAATTTAGGAATACATTTAGGGTGAATGTTTTTCCAGACTTTCCCTGATTTAGTGACCATACTCGATGGATTCTGACACGAGGTTTTTCATCATTCCAGCAAAAGCCTTGTATACCAAAACTAGCAGATGCTATAGGATATCTCTTCAAACCATATTCTAGCAAAATCAAATGGAAACAGCCAAAAGGAAGAACATATAGATTTAAGCCAGGGAAAAGTAATATACATATTTTAAGGGAAAAAATAACATATCATTATAAAAAAATGATTTTTCCGTATTGATATATATTTATTATTTTTTATAAATAAAAGTTATATATATATTTTTAAAGTTAATATATCTATTATCTAAAAATAATTTAAAATATTATTATTAAAAAATGAATTTTTCTTATTGATATATATTTTTTTAAATAAAAATTATATATTCTTTAGAAAGTTAATATATCTATTATCTAAAAATAATTTAAAATATAAAGAAAGTTAACATATTTATTATCTATTTAAAAATTAAATTATAATATAAAAAAAAATTAAGGCATTTTTTAAATTAATAAAAAAAATTATAATTCATTTGTATTACTTTAAAATTTGTTTTGGTTAATTATAATAATTGCATATTTGTTATTTCAATTAACAATTTCAAATATTGAAATAAATTTGTCTATAGTGTTTTAACCATTTTGAAATCCAACTCTCATGAATCCCATTGAGCATTACTACAATATAAAGTAATTGATTTCCAACATTTTAACTATTTTGAAATTCAACTCATAAATCTCATCATGAACCTCATTTGAGTTTTACTAACCATGAGCATTATAGTCTCTAGTAGGGAAGTTTGGGGTGATGTCGTGAGGGTGGATCCTTTGCAACACTATCTCAACCAGTTCATACAAGATGGAGGCTTAGTGGATGTTGAGCCAATTAAAATTCTTCTGACTTGGAGGAATGGGAGGAAAGGCCCTGACTACATTGCAAAAAGACTAGATCAGTTCTTGATTTCTGAGAAGCTTGTCTCTTCAGGAATTAGATATCAATCTTGGATTTGTAGCAACAAGATCTCGGATCATGTGCCAGTATTGTTACAGTTGGATAGTGGGAGCGACTTTGTCAGCTATCCATTTAAATTTAATTCAGTATGGTTGGATGATCAATATTTTGTTAGTCTTGTTAAAAACAGTTGGGCAGATTTGTTGGGGACAGAGGTCCTGCCACCTATGGAAGCGTTAGTAAAGAAGCTAAAAAGGATGAAGTGTATGGTAATTGTATGGGAAAGAAAGAAAAAGCCCGAAGGTAAGCATGAGTTAGTGCAGATGGAAACGGAATTGCAAGAATTATACTCATATTTTCTTGGAGGATTTGTGGAGGAAGAGGATAAGATTTCGGTTCTGGTTAAAGAACAAAGGAAAATGATACTACTAACGCAAGAAGAGGAGACTTGGAGACATAAAAGTAGAGTAAATTGGTTCGCAACAGGTGACATAAGCACACAAATTTTTCATGCTTATGCAAGATCTAGGAAACAAATCAATACCATTTGGGATATCACTAAGGAAGATGGAAATATTATTTCAAATAGTTCGGATCTACAAAAAGAAGTTGTTGTTTATTTCCAGAATTTGTTTAAAGCATAGGATAAGTTGGCTATTACAGACCAACTTGCAGTTTTTAGGAACTTTTCGAGGATGTTTTCTGAGGAAGAGGGAAAACGTGTAAATGAGCCAATTTCCTTAGGTGAGATTCTGAAAACCTTAAAAGGATTTAAGAGCTCAAAAAGTCCTATGCCAGATGGCTGGACTGTTGAGTTATTTTTGGATTTTTTTGATCTTATGGGAAATGAGTTATTGGAGGCAGTGGAAGAGTCGAGGAGTCTTGGGAAAGCGACAGGAGCATTAAACACAACGTTTATTGCACTAATCCCTAAAAGTGACAAAACTGATTCCTTTGGAGGATTTAGGCCCATAGCTTTGTGTAACCTGATTTACAAGATCATTACAAAAATAATTGCTACCCGATTAAAAACTTTTTTGTCCTTCGGTATCTCAAAAGAACAATTTGGTTTTTTAGAAGGCAAGAAAATAATTGATGCAATTGGAGTAGTTCAAGAAGTACATCATAGTATAAAGGTGAAGAATATTAAAGCTCTAGTTCTAAAACTGGATTTAGTCAAAGCATATGATAGGGTGGACTGGGGTTTTCTTAGACTTGTTTTATTACAGGTTGGTTTAAGTTTAGAAGCAATGGATTGGATCATGGGCTATGTGACTTCAACAAAATTTGTTGTAATGATCAATGGAAAACCTATTAGATTCTTCAAATCTTCAAGGGGATTAAGGCAAGGATGCCCTTTATCCCCTCTACTCTTTCTGCTTGTTATTGAAGGGATGAGCAGAATAATTCAGGAGAGGGTAAAAGATAAGAAAATTGAGGGGGTTCCTGTGGCTAGAGGGCTAAATATTACACATCTAATGTTTGTAGACGATGTAATTCTGTTTGGGATTGGTTGCATGGCTGAATGGGAAACTTATAAGGAGGTATTGGAACTATTTTGCAAGGCAACCTGGATGGACTTCAGCCCTCAAAAATCAATATTCTTAGAAGCAGGATGGGATGATGCAGAACTTACTTTGTTGAAGGAACTAATGCCATTTGAAGTTAAGCCTTTAGATACAGGGTTCAAGTATCTTGGGTTTTACATTAAACCAAATTGTTACACTAGAATGGATTGGTTGTGGTTAGAGAAAAAATTTGAAAAGAGAATCACGAGTTGGAGTCATAGGTGGCTTACCTTGGGTGGTAGAGTCATAGGTGGCTTATCTTATGGAGATGCCTTATGCTACATGGACTTTGGCATGAGGTGATATTGCAAAAATATCTCAAAAGAAAAACTGTTGAGAGTTGGTTTAGGCAGGGGAGAAAAAAGTGGAATGGAACTTCAATTTTTTGGAGAGCCCTTACCTCTTTGGTGAATATAATCACTGACTGGCTGGTATGGAAGCCGGGAAGTCGGAGATATCAGAATTGGTGATGACCCTATGGTTCGGTCCAACTCATTCTATAAATTATCTGAGGATCTTCTTTTAATGTTAAAAGAACAAGGGATCACTTGTCTTGCACATGCAGGGTCAAATACACAGGAAGGGATTATTTCTACAAGGTGGAAAAATGTTGATACATTAGGACTAGAAGGATCTCTAAAATATGAATGGATAAAATATACAAAAGGGTTGGTAAGTGCAGGAATTGAACTTATTGATGAAAAAGATAGTTTACTGTGGTCTTGGGATACCAAAGAAGGACAGGTTAATGTTAAATTAGCATACAAAGTTCAAATGCTGGAGGGTAGGGGAGAAGAGCCAAAATTATGGTATTATGAGATTTGGGAGTGGCAATTACCAATAAAGGTTAAATTGTTTATCTGGCTATTGTTGGAAGAGAGAATATTGAGTTGAGATAACTTGACAAAAGGAGGCTTTTAGGGTCCTAGTTTGTGTGTGATGTGCAAGGAAAGTGAAGAAACTTTGCTACATTTATTTGGGGAATGTAGGTTCATAAAAAATATTTGGCATATTTTATCTAAGGAACTTAAGCTGGTTAATAAATGGCAAGGAGGACAGTTTGAAAATAGTTTACTTAAATGGACAAAATGAAAGGATAACTGGAATGAAATCCCATGTTTTATCAGCTCAGAGGTATGGACGCATAGAAATTTGTTGATTTTTTAAGATAAAGAAATAAACCTTATTAGAGTGTGCAATTACATACTACAAGATCCGAGGGAACAAAAATTAACACATGACACTTCTCACAAAAGGATTGATAGACCACCAACATTTGATTGGGGTGGGGCACTAGGTTTTTTTGATGGGGCATCACAGGAAAGAGGAATAAAATGTGGGGTTGGGGCCATACTGAAATGTCCTTTATTGGGCACCTATAAACTCAAAATGAATTGTGGGAAAGGAACAAATTCAAAAGGAGAGATGTTGGCACTTTGATTAATATTATATTTTTCATATCTTAAACAGGTACCAAGGTTACTTTTGATGGGTAACTCTAAGATTATTATTGATTGGTATACTAATGATAATAATCTTTAGGTGATATCTTTGAAGCCTTGGATGATCAAGATTAGAGCACTGAGCAGACAATTCCAGCATATCAAAGCCCAACATATATACAGAACATATAATTAGGTAGTTGATCGATTGTCAAAGGAAGCATTGTCTTTGGAAGAAGGTGGCATATATTGATCACAAGAAGTAGATGGACAACAAGAATTTTTTTAAAGAATTGAAATCAGTTCTTAGAAAAATCATCAATGGATTGTTTTGCCTTGGTATTTTGTAAATTTCAGATATAAAGAGGAAATAATTTTTTGTGTATTGTGAACATAGACATGCATACAACGATGAATACAAGATCAAAAGATGTATTAGAGATAAAAGCTGAAAAGCTTCTTGCTGCATGATCACATTTTGTAGTTTCTGAAAAAAGACAATGTTATATTTACTCAATATAAGAATTTTTTCTTAGTGGATTTTTTTTTTTAATTATTATAGCTCTCCACCTCTTTAACTGTTTTTAGAGAAAATATCATATGTTAATAAGAAAAGTTTAGCAATGGTATGAGACATTCAAATTATCCAACGAGCTTTTTCCAGCCCATCATTATTATAACATGTTATCCATATTCCTATTTATTTCCTACCACTAAGTATCCCAATGAAGAAGCAAGTACCCCTCCTTGGTAGAGTTGGATCATATACTATGGTGGAAAGCACAAATGAATGGATGAACTCTAACAAACGGAGAATGAATGAATTGTATAAAATATGTAAATAAATTGAAAATTGTTTGGCTATCCATGCCCAAAATATAGTTTAAGAAATTTATTTCCTACATAATATAATATATAGCATGATTCATCTATGTCCAGAAATTGTATGACTATTATGTACATGGTGTTTTTTTTTAAATAAAAAGAGAATTAATTACCTTATGCCATCAAAAGCCACACTTTTCAAAAGGCCATATATTCTGCCATAGGTGTGGAAACCAGAACATGTGGCACTGTGTATGGACACTATTGTGCATAGAAAACAACACATGTCTAAGAATTGTAGTAGCTTGCCACCTATTCTGCCATATGCATGGAAATCAAAACAGGCGGTCTGCACCAGAGTTTCATGGCAACAAAAAAAAAACAACAAAGACCAACAATAGAAAATCTAAACATGAGGCGAACTCAGGCTTTCATCCTGGATGACCATGAAGGCATAAGGCTAGCATCAAGTCGGACAACGCCTCTTTGCGAGCTCATGTGATAAGGAATCAAACGTGAAATCCATGCACTTGCTGAGGAGGCTCTGGTTATATGTATGCTCGACTAGGTCCCTCCTCATCTCGAAAATGAGGGCCAAGTGTTCCTCCATGAGCCTGCATGATCTGGGTGAGGCGTGGTTGTCTAGGGCCTGTTGCATTGACGCTTTGGGTGAGTCGTGTCTTTCTCCCTCATGCCAGAATTCACCCTAATTGATCTATGGGTCTGCCGCATTAGGGTCGGTGGATTTTTTGTAGCAATCCGGCAGCAGAGGAGGAAGCTCCTCCTCTACCGGACAACCTATCATGACCAACTCCTTGGTGCCTACTTGTGTCATCTGATCACTGCCAACGTCCTGAAAGTGATGAGGAATCTCCGCCCAGTGAGGAGGAATCTCCTCCTCCACTATGCAACCTCCATAATTGGGCTCTGGGATATGTGAATGAGGCTTTGCCTGGGATTCCATGTCTCAGTTCTGATCAGAATGGGGAGAATGGGTCGGGTTGCTTCTTGGAAAGGGATAGAGAGCCACAGGACCAGTGCATCGGTGCCTGCCTACTTGGTTCTAGTAGGCCAGCCCACGCTTGGGCTTGTCTCTCTCACGAGGCATAACGAAACCAAGCCTAGGGGTAGAAGAGTGCACAATGGAGATGATGGAAATGCTTGGGAGGAAAAAAATGAAAAAAAAAGGCATGTGAGGGATAAATCTTGACAACCAAGGGAGAATGAGGGACTGAGGACGAAAAACAAAGATAAGGGAAGCAACAGAGAAATCCCTATGTGATGATGAGTGAGGTGATGGCAATGGAGGCCATGAATGCTAAAGTGTTGTGGGTACAGGGCATTGTACCAGTTCCCATAAACCATATTTGAAACGTCATTAGAGTTGTTTGACTATCCCGACACTCTATGCTTTGCTCAACATAAATACAAAGCATGTCAAATGAATTGGGGAGGGTGATGGGGGCGAGGGGCTTTAAATGCCCCTGCTGCTAGCACCCCATGTGACATGCAATCACCATGTGGCACTCCATCCGGGGTATTATGTACATGGTGTTAGTTTTACCTGTTGCTACAAATATATGTTCTCCTTCAGAAAAGGTGCAACATATTTTGCAGTGGTAGATTTTGCAGTAGCGATACCTCGGTTCCTATGAGAAATAGAAAAAAGCGCATTGGTTGAGAGTGCATTAGTGATGAGAAGGCACAACTCTGCAACTATGTAGACAATGCCAGTGGGCACATGGTGATCTATTTTTTAATTCTTAAGCTTTTTAAATTTATAAAATAAAGGTAAGGTTAGGGTGGTATTTAAAAAAAAAAAATTGTAAAGATTTGAGCGAGCATGACACCGATGTTTTGAGTTATTGTACTTTCTATTTTAAAAGTTGATAAACAAAGATATGATTTTGATCGTTGTATTTTTATAATGTTGATTGCTTAAATTTTCCAATTTATATTTTGAAAGTTCAATGAGTTTTCCGTTTTTAATTGTTTGTAGTTTACAACTTTGCTTACAAGGGAAATTCATGTCTAATGTATCATGCACAAAGGGCCCTACAGAGTAGTGGCTTCGGAAGGATGCAATAGTATATTTGGCCTTGAAAGCCCAAGGAAGAATGGACGGGAAGAGCAGTTCCGCTCTTGAGCTATAAACCAACCTTCAATTAAACTATTTGATCCTACCAAGTTAAAACTTTTCAAACTCAACCAAATTGAAATTGAAGGGCAACATTGAAACCTTGATAAAACTTATAAATTTTTAAATGTACATATATCTCCAAGTCCTTGGCTTTTCCAAATATCCAAGTCCTTACCTCTTCCAAATCATGTCTCAGAGATTGGCACCGATCCTTTTAAGTCTCCAAAAGCTTTTGATTACCACGTTTTTTTGTCTCAGGAAAAACGTTTCTGACTCTACCAAGGAGTATAGTTTTTTCTTAGTGGTCAAACTGCATTTCCTATTATTTTCTTTGGATATTTTAGTGTTTCCCAACCATCTTATAAATTTTCCACAACTAATTTACTGTTATAAATTAAAAGACTTGACGTCTTTTCCTTCTACCAATTACAAATTAAAAGATTGGCTCATTTGAAGGCTCTGACACTGTCACAACAATCATTGCCTCAAAAAATGGAAATCACATCAGAATTGTAGCATGCTATTTTGTGCCGCAATTTTAAAAAATCTACAATAGTAGAGGGCTTGACCACAAAGACCCCTTTGCAGCCCTAAAAATAGATATTGCAATATATTCTCAGCTAGGTGAAGTCCTTATAGTGGGGGATTTCAATGCTAGAACTGCAGGTGAACAAGCTAGCATTCCTTGTTGCAAAGAAAATGGTGACCCTATCTGGCTTACAGAAGAGAGTAATCATCAATGGGAACGAATTTCAGAGGATAAATGCTGCAATCTCTTTGGAGAAAAATTGCTTGCGCTATGCAGGGCTTTCGATTTAGTCATTTGTAATGGTTTGACTAGATGGGAAAAGTCTGGCAATTTCACTTGCAATACTTACAATGGAGCAAGTGTAGTAGATTATGCAATTTGTTCGCATAATTTGTATGGGAAAATGGAGGAAGTGTTGATTGGAGATCAAATTTGGGACTTAAAATCAGATCACAAGCCAATATATTTAAGATTCTCTTGGACCAGAAAGAAGCAATTAGGGTCAAAAACTCTGTGTGTCCAACAAAATCCTCCAAATGGCAGAATTCTTTTGACTCCAGAGAATTGTAATACCTTCAAAAAAACGTTAAAGAGGCTCTTTGAGAAGGAGGAAATCTCATTTCATGGCCTTCATAGTCATGGATTAACACATTTAATTCAAAGCACACTTGTTGAGTGCAAAAGAGAAAAAATTAAGAGGTCTGAAACAAATTGTTTTCCGGTTAATGCTTGGTTTGACGAGGAATGCAAAAAGGCAAGGAGAAAGTGGAAGAAATCAGACAAGGATAACATAAATCTCAAAGCTTACAAGCAGATAAGTAAGAAAGAAAAAGGTTGATTTCATGGTTTCGAGGAGAGAAGAACTAATATTCCTTGGGAAAATAACCCCAAACTATTATGAAAGGAGCTCCAACCGAAAAAAGTGCAAACTAAAAACAACATTACAGCTTCTAAATGGTTCGACTATGCAAGACAATTGTATGAGAAGGATCCCAGGGTTGACCCCCCTCCCTTGGTCAACACAGACACAAAACTCTTCACGATGCAAAAGATAGAGATGGGTATCAAGAGGTTGGGCGCTGGAAAAGCAAAAGACTTAGATGAACTCCAAGCAGAGTGTCTAAAGTGGGGCTTAAAAATTCTTCCACCTCACATCACAAAAATTTTCAACAACATCATACAACAGGGGTTCCCCATAGATTGGACAACTAGTATGGCAATACCTCTTTTCAAGAGTGGTGACGTCAATAATCCCTCCAATTATAGAACCGTAATGATAAACCCCTTATTTGCAAAGTTATTTGGAAGCATGTTAGAAAAGAAAATCAGCCAGTGGGCAGAAGAAAGAGATAAACGTGCTAAAGGGCAAGCAGGTTTTAGACCTAAACACTCCACAATTGATCATTGCGTAACTTTAAGGCACATCATTGAAAAAGTTTGGGAAAAAAAGGAAGAAGTTTTTTGCTGCTTTATTGATTTCAGAAAAGCCTTTGACACGGTTCCTAGGGATAAGCTTTGGGGCAGAATGGAGGAACTCGGGGTTCCCAGGCATTTGAGAGCAGCTGTGCATAGGTTGTATGAAGAGGTGAAAGTCAAAATTAGAACTTTAGTAGGCATTTCTAAAAGTTTTAGAAGCGATATCGGGGTCAAGCAAGGTTG
>SNQJ01S0067178.1:23934-53638 GCA_010110895.2 Picea sitchensis | reverse complement strand
TTGTATACTCCTCTATTTTTTCTTCTTTCTCTCCCCCTTTGACATCAAGTACAAAGGGTGCATTTACTGAGGGATTTGTTGAACCCATAGTCTATGTCTAATATATTCAAATGCATCTTTAGGAAGAGGCTTGGTAAACATATCTGTAATTTGTTCCTTGGTAGGAACATACTCTAAATTGACAATTTTACCATTTACTTGTTCCCTCGAGAAATGATATTTGATTGGTATATGTTTTGTCTTTGAGTGCATTACTGGATTCTTGGAGATTCTTATCGCATCGGTGTTGTCACATAGTATAGAAATTGGATGCATGTATTCTACCTTAATGTCTTGCAAAAAAAATTCATCCAAAGAATTTGTGTGAAACAGGATGTTGCTGCAATGTACTCTGCTTCTTCTATGGATAAGGATATTGAAGATTGTTTCTTGCTTAGCCAAGATACGAAATAGTTTCTGAAAAATAATGCTCCTCCACTTGTACTCTTCATGTCATCAACATTTCCTTCCCACTTTTCATCAGTATATGTTGTTAGAGTAAATTCTTCTTCCTTTGGATACCACGGTCCAAAATCCATTATGCCTTTCAGGTATCTGAAAATTTGTTTGACTGCCATCACATGTGATTCTTTTGGTGCAAATTGAAATCTTGCAACCAATCTAACATCAGGTCTTGATGCAGTCACATATAAAATACTACCAATCATTGATCTATACATGTTGTGATCAGCCTCTAGTGATTCATCATCCTTACTCAACTTGTAGCATGTAATCATTGGAGTACTGACAAGCTTGCAGTATTCCATCTTAAACTTATTTAAAATCTCCTTGATGTATTTTATTTGAGAAATAAATATACCTTTATTTGACTGAGAAATTNGTGATTCATCATCCTTACTCAACTTGTAGCATGTAATCATTGGAGTACTGACAAGCTTGCAGTATTCCATCTTAAACTTATTTAAAATCTCCTTGATGTATTTTATTTGAGAAATAAATATACCTTTATTTGACTGAGAAATTTGAAGACCTAAGAAGAAGGACAACTCACCTAGGATGGAAATTTCAAATATTTTTTGCACATCCTTTGAAAACTTTTGACTCAAATCATCAGAGTTGATTCCAAAGATAATATAATCTGCATAGAACATAATGAAATTCATATTTACATATTCTTCTTTGATATAAATGTTACTTTATGCAGTTCCTCTCTTGAAACCTTTTTGTTGTAGGTTCTTATCAAGCCTTGAATACCAAAATTCTTATCAAGCCTTGAGTAGCAAGATCCAGGTGCTTGCTTCAGACCATAGAGAGATTTCTTCAGTTTGCACACATAATCTTAATTTTCTGATAGTTGAAATCCCTCATGTTGCTAAATGAATACTTCCTCCTCCATATTTCCATTAATAAATGCATATTTATCATCCATATGATGGGATCTGATACTCTTATAGATTGCAAATGCTAGGAATATTCTGATGGATTCTAGTCTAGCCACTGGAGAAAACATTTCATCAAAATATACACCTTCAACTTGAGTATATCCTTTACATACCAGCCTTTCCTTATTTTTCACTACTTTTCCATCCTCATTTAGTTTGTTCCTAAATAAACACTTAGTTCTAATAACATTCTTGTCTTTTGGTCTAGCAACTAGCTCCCAAATTTGTTTTTTCTCAATTTGATCTAATTCTTCATTCATAGCATTTACCCAGTTCTTATCTCTGCTAGCTTCCTCTAGGTTCTTGGGTTCTATTTTAGACAACATAGATAGATTTGTTTGTTCTGGTGATCTTCTCAATTGGCTTCTTGTTTGGACACCTTTGTTGTTTTTACCAATAATTAGTTCTTCGGGGTGATTATTTTGAACATATCTTCAAGGAGTCTTTTTGTCTTGTCTAGGATATTCTTCTTCCTCTTCTTCTGCATTATTGTTCTCATTGTCTTCCTCTTCTTATGTATTATCATTCTCATTGTCTTCCTCTTCTTATGTATTATCATTCTCGTTGTCTTCCTCTTCTTCACCACAAATGGTTATTGTTGGCTAATCATCTGTTTGCATCTTGATCCTTCCAGGATTTTCATCATCCACTCTTACATTTGCACTTTCAATGATTTTGTCTAATCTCATATTGAAACGTATGTAAGCTTTTCTTTGAGAGGAGTAACCAACGAAAATACCTTCATTTGATCTGGAGTCAAACTTGTCAAGTTTTTCATCATCTCTCTTATGTAGAATTTGCTTACAAAAACCTTAAGGTGTTTGACATTTTTTGCCCTGCCTTTCCATAATTCATATGGAGTTTTGTCACTGTTGGCTCGTAGTTGTGCTCTGTTCAGAATGTAGACAACTATGTATGCTACATCCCTCCAAAACATATATGACAACTTAGCTTGATTTATCATGTTTCTAGCCATTTCTTGTACAGTCCTGATTTTCCTTTCAGTTACTCCATTTTGTTGTGGAGTTCTTGCAGCTAAGATGTGTCTTCTTATTCCATGATCTTCACATAATTCATCAAACTCATATGATGTGAATTCTCCTCCATTATTTTATCTTAGACATTTAATTTTCAGGTTTGTTTCATTTTCAACCAATGCTTTGAATGCTTTAAACTTCACAAAGGCTTCTGATTTATTCTTAAGAAAGGCTACCCAATTCACTCTTGTGTAATCATCAATGAGCAACATGAAGTAACGGTCACCTTTCATACTTTGTGATTTGGTTGGCCCACAAAGATCAGTGTGGATCATTTCTAATGGCCTTGATGTTGAATGTTCCTTGGTTTTGATTTGCACTCGTGTTTTCTTCCCATGTTGACAATTTTTACAAATTGGGTTTGAGGGATTGATGATTTTTGGCATGCCTCTTACTTACTGGTTGTTACTAAACTTGACCAAGTTATCAAAACTTAAATGTCACATTATCTTATGCCATAACAATATTTCATATGTTCATCCCATACAACATACTTTTATTCCAATTTTATTTAGAATGTATACATTATTTGTAGTTCTTATTGTTGTTGCTACCAATCTGCTAGAGTCTTCTTTACTTATTTTGCATTTTCGAGAGTTAAAAAGGAGTGTGTGTCCATGGTAACACAGCTAACTGACACTTATAAGTTCATTCTTCAGATCTTCAACTAGAAGAACATTTTTTGTTGTGGCATTATGACTTCCAAGGTTGACTTTACCTTTCCCAATTATCTTGGCAGATTTATTATCTCCAAATGAAACACTTCCTCCCTTCTCTTTCTTTAGCTTAAGGAATTTTTTTTATCACCATTCATATGTTTTGAGAATCCATTGTCTATGTACCAATAGTTTTCTTTGTCTTGAGCATGCATTGCTAAATCACATTCTTCCCAAGAACCCTTCTTGTGTTTCTTCTTCCAGACTTTGGTGGTATTGTTGATAGTGGTATGTTTTTCTATAGGGATCTATATCCAAATTTTTCAATCCTGATCTTTATGGACAAAATTGTTTCATTTATAACATTCAAGATCGTAGCTAAGCAATGGAGAAAATGAATTTATGTTTAAGTTTTCAAAAGGATTTTTGAATTGTTTGTTCACATAATTCTTTCTTGGAGCATTGTACATACCTCCATTTATTCTTTGATCATTCCTCGGATATGCTCTGCAGTCTATTGCCTTATGTCCAAAAAATTTTCATGAAAAAATTTTACCAAGAAAGAGATATTCATACATGTTCGCAGTAGGTCTTCTTGGTGTCATCACCTTTATGAATTCATTCTTCCTGTGAAGGACAACAGGCTCATGTTGGTCATGGTTTTCTTCATTGGTGTTATCATCATGTTCAGCGGGATTGTTTAGGGATGCAACATAACTCTTGGGTTCTTCCTTGGTTTTATGCAATGTGGTGTTGGGATTGTAATCAAGTCCAGTTTTTTCGAATGGTGATCTTTGGTTATTGAGCATGTTGTCTAGAATCATGGAACTTTTTTCAGATTTTAGACTGTTGTTCATCTCAGTTGTAATTATATCAATTTCCATTCTTAGGGCAGTGTTTTCATTTTCAAGTTTTTCGTAGTATTCTTCTTTGTTCTACAGTTGAACTTTTATTTCCTCTTCAATTTTATTCTATTATTCTAATGGAGATGCCATATAAGAAATGTGTGATAGTTCTTCCTTCAACTATCTACTCTTTCTTCTAAGCCTTTTTATTTCATCTAGAGCACAAAGAAACTCTCCTTCAATATCAACATCCACATCATCATTTTCTCCAATTTGTGGGATGTTGTTATTGTCTTCATATTCATTGCAATTTGTTTCTAGGGCCATGAACATAACATGTTCTTGAATCTCTTCTTTAGTTCCAGAAGATGAGTAGTTGTTCTCTTTGGAATAGAGATTATTCTTTTATTTCTGGAAGTATTTGTTCTTTTGAGGTTTACCCTTTCTTCTTTCATTAGGGTTAAAATCATCTTTATCTTTGTTGTCCTTGTTCTTGTCATGAGGACATTAATTTGGTAGCAAAGTGTCCTACTTCACCACAATTAAAACATTTGAAAGGAATCTTACCTTTATATTTTCCAGTTCCTCTCTAGATCCTTCTTACAAAGTTGGCTTCCTATGCATCAGAATCATCATTGGAGATGTCACTTGATATTTATTTTCTTTTGTTGTTCTTCTTTGAGGCTTTGAATGTTGCTTCTCTTTTAGATATTATTTCTTGTGGTAATTGCATCTCATAAGATGTAAGAATTCCATGCAATTCATCCATTGTTAATTTGTCCAAATATTCTCTATCTTTGAGTGTTTATATCTTAGGATTGAATCTCATAGGAAGTGACCTGCGTACCTTTTACACAGTGAATTTATCATCAATTTTTCCCCCAAACCTTTGATGATGTATACAATTTCATCCACATGTAGAAGGTATGCCACAATGTTTTCTTATTCATCCATCTTTAGGCTTTCAAATTAACTCCCATGAGTTTGTAGTTTTGCTTGCTTGACTTTATCATATCCTTCATAAGTGTTTTGTATTTTATCCCACATCTCATTTATTGATTTCCAGTGCATAACTTTGGTGAATTCTGATTTTGATAATCCTTCCATAATTTCATTCATGGCTTTTGAATTGTTGTCACTGAACTTCTTTGCACCTATATCAAAGAGTGGATTTTATGGAGTTTCATAACAATTCTTGACTGATTCCCAAACATCATACCCTAATGAATGCAAATACACTCTCATTTTGATGCTTCATAAAGCATAATATGTTCCATCAAAGTATGGATATTTGCTTAAGGATAATCTCTCTTGCTTGTCCATGTGAACTATTGGGATCTACCTTCCATTGGTTAGATTTTTGTTGAAGGAACCTTTCTCTGATACCATTTGTAGGAATATTTAATAGTACTGATAGGGGGAGTGAATCAGTACTATACATTTTTCTTACAATTTTTTCTCTAAGCAAATTAGCACTTGAAATTACAGACAATCATAACATAAGTATACATAATAATAGGAATTAATCAACACATTCACAATACACAGATATTGAAGTGGAAACCCATACTTGTAAATATTAATAAATATCAATTCATGTATAAACAAAATTCTATGAGGACACCAATCCTCTTATGATCACCAACTCATATTTCAGGCACCAACCTGCAAATAGATGAGAAAACCAATCCTCTTATGAGCACTAACTCATATTTCAGGCACCAACCTGCAAATATATGATGACATCGATTCTCTTATGAGAAAATACTCATATTTTAGGCACCAACCTGCAAACAGATGAGGACACAAATCCTCTTATGAGAACCAACTCATATTTCAGGCACCAACCTATAAATAGATGAGGACACCGATCCTCTTATGATCACCAACTCATATTTAAAGAACCAACCAACAAATAGATGAGAACACCAATCCTCTTATGAGCACCAACTCATATTTCAAGCATAGACCTGTAGTTTTAACCTTAGAAAGACTGTAATTCGGCCAGAAACTTTTCCTCCAACAAATTGTGATTTTCTTAGACCAATTTTTCCTGAAATAAGCCTTACACCTCAGCAAATAATCCCACATAAAAAAAAAAATCTTCATTCCTTCTCCACGTAGTTCATGAGGTATGAAATATACTCCTCTCACTCGTTGTTTTAGACTATAGAATTCACTTTTCCAATCCATCATAGTTCTCTTCCTCATTCTTATAAATATATAATCTGTTTGAATTCAAAAGAAGACGCCCATAAGGTCAGCTCTAGATCCATTGATTATGCTTCAAGTCGGGCTACAAAACCCTTCATAGATACTGATCGCTAGCTTCCTTTTGTCACATACAATTTCCTCATAGAGACCTTAATACTCAGGAGTCCTCTGATTTGGTCCTTGATTATATCGTAATCATCGATCCATCATATTGGTACCACCAGGCTATCGGACCCTCGGGACCTTATCACTCAACAACCATCAGATCTATATCTCCATCCAATATCCACCATCAATCTATGATTCGTGTTCAACGGGACGATAGGGAGTTCGAACACTCAACACTACCCCAAAGCTTAAGCATTGTTGGATCTATCATCAACCGTTATCATTGGTTCTTGGAGTCCTCCTTGTCAGAGTCCATTTATCAAATCCACTCCAACCAAAACCTCTCCTATGAACGGAGGAGATCTACCCAACTCAAATCAATGGTCGTCATTATGTTTTGGTTTCCTTAGTTATCGGATTACCTCGGATATAGTTCACTCCGATGGCAGGTACTGAGACAAATCCAACAGTCCTTGTAGTTTAAAATCAATGGCTCCAATCACATTTCCCCCTCAACATGCATGAAGGTGAGATTTCGTCATTTAACTTATTCGTGGGATGGTCAAATGGGACCCATTGCAGATCTATGGTTGATACTTCATCTCACCTTCCCTCCAACCTACGATCCAGATTTCTCCTCAGAGTTCCTCATCGGAGTATTTCTACTCACAATCCACTCCGACCATGGACTTCGATGGATGGAAAATATCTATCCAAACCAGATCCACAGCTCACATGTGTTCGCAATCATTTTCGTTGGAGTTATGTTTATTACAATATACTCCAACCAAGGCCCCTCCGATGAACGGTGATCATTCACTCCAACAGACTATGATCAATAGTCAAGATATACTTTGACCAAACCTTGCAAGGGATATATGAATCTTTACTTGATGACACATGGATCAATCATTGTACTACACATGGCACTAACATGGTAGTTGACCTCATTTTTACGTCATCACAATTTCTGACCATGTTCTAAATTTTGAACTGGAACTCTCCTTGTACGTGGTCCAATTGTTGCATTACACATGGTTGTTATCATGGTGCTTACCTTCCATTGACCATCGGCCCTTGGATGATCACTTCATGTTGTCTTCACCTAGACATGTGTCATCCTTTGGGATATGTTAGCTGCCACACTAGCATCCATGTCACCATGGTTTTCGCAACACGTCATCCTAACATCACCCTCCTCCTTGAACCAGATCATCATAGTTCTAACAGTTGAGATGAATCCTTCGATGGATATACAGTCTAGATCACTCCTTATTTTAGGAGTACCTTTGTATTTGGTATCACATCTCACTCTGATGGATCATACTCTGATTAACGGCCACAATCGATTGGTAATCGGGCCCTTGCCATACAAGGTTACTTTGACCATCATAGCACTTCAACTTTGATGTCTTGACACCATACTCTGACTGTATGATCTTTGATATACTACATTCCATATCGGACTCCAATTGTATAGACTTCGATATGTTATGATCAATGGCCACAATTTCTTCCACCTGTAGATCAAAGGTCATGATTTCTTTTGCATTTAATTTATCTACTAGATTTCATATGGATTGGTTCTCAATTTTCTAGGCCAACCTAGTCCATAGTATGAATTTCATCACTGCCACATCCTTGACATCAATTACAATATACTCAACACTTTCTCCTTTGATCATTGAAGTATCCATACATATTCTTAGAGAATGCTTGTAAATCATCAATTTAGGGTACCTGGATCTCAAAAATTTCATAGAGAGGCTAAACTAGTTCTAGATCTAACCTAAGTAATGCAATTTTTGAAAAATTAAAACACAATTCCAAGTAAAAAATTAAAACCCTAGGAAATTCAATCTCAATACTACACCTTGGCTTCAAAAATCCACAAAGAGAAAAAATATAAATTATTCATACCAATAGAATTAAACCATGAGCTAATACCATGTGCTCAAGCAAAACCATGAGCTATAATGAAACCATATGCTCATGCCATGTGCTCAAGCAAAACCATGATCTATAATGAAACCATATGCTCATACCATGTGCTAGAATAAAACCATGAGCCAATACCATGTGCTCAAGAAAAAACATGAGCTATAATGAAACCATGTGCTCATGCCATGTGCTAGAATAAAACCATGAGTCAATACCATGTGCTCAAGAAAAACCATGAGCTAAAACAAGAGGCACTCTCAATACCCTGGTCTAAACCTTTTTTTAAGCCAATAAAATAATATATCATGAAATAACCAACTCAAACATGTGAGTGGACTAGTCAAATGGAAGAGGTGCACCCAAAAAGACAGATAAAATGCACCCTCCACGTGTTCACATTTGCGACTCTAAAACACGGCAATAATTTTCGCATGAAAATTTTTAGCAATGTTGTAACTTGGTCAATTTTAGCTTGAATTTCTATTATAACCGCATTTCGGAAATTTCATGGAAAATATGAATCTATTGGCGTTGATTTGGTGGGATTATGGGCACTTTGTCAAAATATAACTACCCCCGAAGCTAGTCGCCCTAAAAAATGTGCTAAAATAACCTCATAACCACCTCTAACCACCCACATGTGTGAGAATATTCATTCAAGTGGTGCATGCATGCTCCATATGCTAACAAGTGTACAAAGTGTTGATATAGACACCTTTGTGATGATGTGGCATCCTCGTCGTCATCCACTGTGTTGTCACAGATCCTAATGTAGTGACATGGATCCTAGGAAAATTTACACATATCCCATTGTAGGTAGATGTGGTTGAATATAAATACATGGATCCTAATGCAAGTACATGGATCCTGAGGCAATGACACGGATCTCAAGGCATAGTTCATGGATTACAATGTGGGGTGCCCACCTATCATGATGCATCAAGCTTCAAAACAAGTCACTAGGCAACAAACATCAAGTGATATCCTCTAACAAAAACTTAACATAGGTTAATTGTATAAATTTCCTAAGTTTAGCATGGTGGGACAACTTTTACCCTTATTACATGTGTCAATGCCTAGAAAAAAAGGTATTTCCTAGCTAATTTGGTTAGGATATGCAAATTTGATGAATAATTGATGGAAAAGGGAAGGAAAACTTTATGTTTTGACCCTTAAAGTAATTTTTAATGATGTACAAGGTCTTTTACTTGTCCATCTATCCTTTTGAGCTAGGAATATTCATTTTTTGTACTTGTAATCCTTTTAAGAACCAGTATTTCTTAGAGTTACCACCTCAACACCTTTTTATTACCACTTTTACATTTTCTTTGATTTTTCTTAGTCTTTTTTCTTTAGATATGTGTTTTTAACATATGACTTTGGGGTTGTGCCTTTTTAATGAGGTGGCATGGCTCTAGATTTTTTATTGTTTCATTTTGAACACTATTTCTCTTCACCTCTATCCTTTTTTGGCTTTGTTTTTTACTTTGTCTTACATTTTTCTTCATTTATACCTTGTTGGATGACATTTTATAAGTCAAATATAAGTAGGGATAGTTTTTTTTATGAACGGGATGGTAGTGAATGGGAATGATGGAAATTGTTTGACGTGGTTAAAATATGGACACATTATTCAACCAGATCACCAGTAGTACTATTAGTCCTAAGTGAAGATAGCATTTATCTAATGACATGTCCCCCCATCGTAAAATGAGACAAAATTATAAAATTATAAGCATTGAGAAGTGTTATAAGATATAACCATGTTTATTTCTACCATGACAGGTTAGAAACCATCATACCACTTCTAAGTAGGAAACCATCACATGAAATCATAGCATATCAACTGAAAGAAGCATGAAGTACCATTTGCACAAGCACATATCATCTGAGGTGTAAAGCGTAAGAGCTTATATACCATGGTAGAGATATCTGAAGGAACTCATGGATGATGTCAGCAAGAAGGACTAGAAGATCAGGCTAGAACTGGTAGATATGAGAAGAAGAGCTCATCCAAACAACATCAATGCACCCCTGAGAGGGTGGTCCAGAAGTAATTTTTATTAAGAGGACAAGAGTTCCACATCATAAGAATGATTTTCACCAAAAAATTAAGGGCTTGTTTGACAACAACATCATTGTCCAAACCTTTCTATGACCATGTCTTTCCATTAAAGCACCTTCCATCAAATGTTGAATTAAAATTCCTCTTGCTTACCCCTCTAGGTTTTTTTTAAGGGTGGTTCTTTTGGCTTCTCTACTTTATTGATCCCTTTGTTTCATAGACACCTCAATTGGAAGTCCACCATGTATGGAGTTGATGTCAAGCCCCTAATCATAACCCTCATTTATTGTCACTACAATATGTATAGTTATGTTGGCTTATTAGTATTTATTTATATCCCTGTTTATCTCCTAAATATAGATCAAGCAAACTTGTTTGAAGGATGATATTATCTTTTGAGATTGATATATTGTAAAAGGACGTTTCCCCCTTGAAGAGGCTTCTTATTTATTCACACTTTCATTTGATTTAGGTGTGGCATTACTGAATGTGGTCTTTTTTATGATTTATTGGCCTTTTGGTCTATAAAATTTTGTATCAAAGTGGATGATCCTTGGTTTGGCTTCTTCAAAGGACCTATCTTACCATTTTCACTCTAACATTATTTTGGATCACTGGAATTTTCAGGAAAATATTCAAGTACATTGGGTAAAAATTTCAAAATCTAGTCTGATATATTGTGTAGTTACAGGCTGTACAAGTTAGGGTTTTTTCCTAGTCCTCAAACTAGGCTTAGACATGTGGCTCTAGTAAAATAGTCATATCTAAATATTTTAAGGTCCAAATTGAGTGCCACTAATATCATTGGAAATAATATAGACCATAGTGTTTTAGTTACAATTTTTTGACCTATTAGGGAAATATTGGCAAAGTTGCAATTTGTACAAGTTCTCTCTCTTTAAATAGGGAAAAAAGAACAAGTTTTAGTAATTCCGCCATAAATATCCTTTAGAAATTCCAAATTGCATGTGATCAATTTGAGCTTAAATAGTACATATTAGAGGATACCCCCTAAAAATTCTATTAATATAGGATTAGAATTGGTGAAATTGTAATAGTTTTAATTTTGGCTAGCAGAGTTGTCCTCGAATCCGGGATTTACAAGGGTAACAATTAGATTTTTTAGGATAGATATGTATAACAATGTCTATAAACATAGATATATATTACTTAGAAACTAAAAGTGAAATTTGTAAGAACACGCACAAATAATACAAGTGATGTCATCATTAGATGTGTTGGGTATATGTTATATTCTTTGCACGAGTAGTAGTGTCCACATTGTGTCAAGAGTGCATAGGGGTTTGAGGGGGGGTGCAGGGGGGTGATATCCCCCCACACGGGGTTTTGGGGGAAGCGCCCCTGAGAAAAAAAAATTCCTCAAGAAACATGTCACATTTTTGGGCAGTTTTTTAGCACATGGTTTTTGTCTATGTTTTTCTATTTTCGGTTAAGGAATTAGGGTTGTTGACTAATCCAGTTCTTTGGGTTAGGGTTTTGGATGTCACTAGATCCTATATGTATATTTTATTGTAAAAATTGTAACACCATGAATGAATATAGAATATGTTGGTTTTCCCGATTTGGTTTTCGAGGGGAAAAAACTATGTGTAATGTTTGTATTTGCCATTGTATCTTTTCTGTTCTTTTACTGAAAATATGTTTGCAGTAAATATTGTACAAGGTTAAAATATACATTTGGTATCAGAGGGGGGTTAGCTTCAGGGGGATGCCTTTGTGGTCAAGGGTTTGGCTCGGGACTGTGATAAGCCTTATTACAGTGGGAGATCTATGGTATTGATTTTTCAGGCGAAAAGAAATGGCAAGCAATTCGAAGATGGAGATCGAGAAGTTTAATGGGAAAAATTTTGAGATGTGGAAGCTCAATATGGAAGATTTGTTGGTGGAAAGAGATCAGTGGATCATGGTAGATCCAAGTACTACACCTACAGGAACTTCAGCAAATGACTGGAAAAATTTGGATCGGAAGGCAAAGAGGACAATCTGACTATG
Organism: Picea sitchensis; assembly: GCA_010110895.2. Lineage (NCBI taxonomy): Eukaryota > Viridiplantae > Streptophyta > Pinopsida > Pinales > Pinaceae > Picea > Picea sitchensis. Next base: position 41,317 of record SNQJ01S0067178.1, on the reverse strand, counting down.
TCTCTCAGATCCAGTATTACTGAATGTGTCAGAGGAAACTACAACCAAGGATTTATGGGATAAGTTGGGGAAGTTGTATCAGTAGAAGTCCCTAGTAAATAAATTATTCCTGAGAAATAAGTTGTATAACCTGAGGATGAGAGATGGAGACTCGATGGCAGAGCATTTAAACGCCTTCAATATTGTGGTAAGTAAGTTAGTATTCGTTGAGATTAAAATTTAAGATGAAGATAAATGTATCAGTTTATTGTGTTATTTACCAGACTCATGGGATAGTCTGTTTGTGGCCATAGGTAGTAATATAACTGCCTTGGATCTTGATGAAGTGGTCTCATCCTTATTGTCGGAGGAGATGAGACGGAAGAATATGGAAGGACAAAGCACAGACGCATTATTTTCAAGAGGACATTCCCAAGAAAGAAATAGATCTAAGTTCTCAAGTGGGATATCTAAGTCTAAGGGTAGATATAAGTCTCTCAGAAATTTTTTAAAGGTATTTTGGAGATGTGGAAAAGAAGGGAACTACAAGAAGCAGTGTAGATCCAAAGTTGAGAAAAAGAAGGGATCTGAAGAATCTCCTTCTACAGAAGAAAAGACCTCCAAGGAATAAGGAGGGGATGTGTACTTGGCTTCTTCAAGAACACATGCAGATCATGAGGAATGGTTGGTTGAATAAGGTGAATCCTTTAATATGACTCCCCATAGGGAGTGGTTCTGTGAATATGAAAGGTATGATGGAGGTAATGTTTTCCTAGGTGATGACTCGACAACCAGAATCATAGGTCAAGGAAAAGTCAAGTTGAGGCTCATAGATGGAAGGATTAGAACACTGCCTGGTGTTCTTCACATCTCAGGTTTGGCCAGAAATTTGATTTCTGTAAGAAAAATGGATGATGCAGGGGTAAAAACAATATTTGAAAAGGAAACTTGCAGGATGGTTTGAGGTGAAATGGTGTTGTTGAAGGGAGTTCGGTTTGGAACTCTGTATAAGTTGCAAGGAAGCACTATTAGTGATGGGTGTAATAGTTCCATTGTTCCTGATATTGGAGTTGAAGAAGAAAGAACTCCTATAGTCTCTGGAGAAAAGGTTATGTTGTGGCATCAAATACTGGGTCATATCGGAGAGAAGGGTCTTGGAATACTACACAGTAAAGGTATGGTTGAAGGTATGTCTAACTACTCTCTGGATTTTGATTTCTATGAAAATTGTGTATATGGAATGCATAATCAGGTAAGATTCCCTTCTGGTGCAACGAGGGAAGAAGGAATTTTACAGCTAGTTCACAGTGATGTTTTTGGACCTGTATCGGTCCCATCATTGGGAAAATATGTGTACTATGTCTCATTTATAGATGACTTCTCGAGGAATACTTGGATATATTTCCTCAGGAAAAAAATATGAAGTCTTTGACAGTTTTAAAGATTTTAAGGCTCTTGTTGAGAATCAAACAGAGAAAAGAATTAAGGTGTTGAGGACAGATAATGGTGGATAGTTCTACGGGAATGAAATTGAATAATTTTTTAAGACGTGTGGTTTAGAAAGGAAGAAGAATACTCCATATACACCTCAGCATAATGGAGTTGTAGAAAGGATGAATATGAAGTTGATGGAAAAAGCAAGGTGCATGCTCAGTGGTGTTGGGTTAGGACAAGAATTCTAGGCAGAGGCAGTGGATACTGCATGTTACTTGGTAAACAAATCACCCTCATCAGCGTTGGATGACAAGAATCCATAAGAGGTATGGACTCATAAGAAACTTTCTCTCACACATCTCAAGTTATTTGGTTGTGATTCATATGTTCATGTTCCAAAGGAAAACAGGAGTAAGATAGATAAGAAGGTTGAAACGTGTATCTTTATTGGATATAAAGATGGTCTCAAAGGTTATAAGCTTTGGAATCCAGAAACTAAGAAGGTAGTGTATATCTTAGATGTGGTATTTAGATAAATGAAGGATGTTTTTAAACAGGAATTCGTACCAAGTAAGGAAGAACCAGAGAAAATAGAGTTTGATTTAGAAGATCCTCATACTCCAGTATTGAGGAGATCAGTTCGAGAAAGAAGGATACCGGAAAGGTATACTCCATCTGATTTTCGTTCGAATTTTTCTTTGTCTATTACTAATGATGATCCTAGAATTGTCAGGGAGGCAGTGGATTCAGAGGATGGAAATATTTGGAAAAGGGCCATGGACGAAGAAATGGCATCTTTGAACAAGAATGAGGCTTGGGATCTAGTGGAGTTGTCGACTGGAAGAAATCCAATTGGAAGCAAATGGGTATTTAAAAAGAAGTTGAATGCAGAAGGAAAAGTGGAGAAATACAAAACTTAGTTAGTAGCAAAGGGTTATTCCCAGGTTGAGGGAATTGATTTTGGTGAGATTTTTTCTCTTGTTTCCAAGTTAACCTCTATAATATTTATATTATATGTTGTTGTTGCATTTTCTTTTGAAGTAGAACAAATGGATGTGAAGACAGCATTCCTACATGGGGATCTGTAAGAAGAAATCTATATGAAGCAACCATAAGGTTATGTTGTGAATGGAAAGAAGGAGCTAGTATGCAAGATGAAAAAGTCTTTGTATGGTTTAAAACAATCACCAAGGATTTGGTATCAATATTTTGATACTTATATGCTAGGACTTGGCTTCACAAGAAGAAAAGAGGATCATTGTGTGTATTTTAAATTAATTGGTGATCATTTGATTTATTTGGTCTTGTATGTGGATGACATGTTGTTGATAGGAAACAACAAGGAGATTATCCAGAATGTGAAAACTCAGTTGTCCTCTAAATTTTACATGAAGGATATCGGTGCTTCAAATTTCATTTTGGGCATGGAAATTAAAAAAGATCAGAAAAAGAGGAAAATCTAATTAAATCAGAGAAAATATGTCGAGACAATATTGCAGAGGTTTAATATGCAGGAATGTAAACCGGTCAAGGTTCTTATTCCTATTGGTGTAAATTTATCTGTGGATCAGTGTCCCAAGACACAGGAAGAGGAGGAGGACATGTCTCGTGTTCCATATGTGATTGCAGTTGGCAGTTTGATGTATGCAATGGTTTTTACTAGACCGGAAATTGCACATGCAGTGAGAGTTTTGAGTACATATATGTCAAAACCAGGGAAGGAGCATTGGATAGTAGTAAAAATGGTTTTCAGGTATTTGCGTGGCACTGCTAGCTATGGATTGTTCTACCAAGGAAGATCAGGATTGGACAGAGTGGTGGATATACATGGCTTTGTGGATGCAGACTGGGATGGAGATCTGGATTGTAGGAGATCTACAAGTGGGTATGTGTTTAACCTATTTGGAGGAGCAATAAGTTGGATGAGAAAAATACATGTTGTAGTGGAACTTTCAACTATAGAAGTTGAATACATGGCAGCCACTCATGTAAGTAAGGAAGCAATATAGTTACAAAGACTGTGTTCAGGTATTGGGTTGGTACAACAAGTTGTAAGGATAGATTGTGACAGTCAAAGTGCAATTTTTCTGGTGAAGAACGAGGCTTATCATTCAAAGACAAAGCATATTGATATTCAATATCACTTTGTGAGAGACATGGTTGAAGAAAAGAAAGTATTGTGATGAAGGTGGACACTTTGAAGAATGTTGTCGATTCATTAGCAAAATCTGTGAGCACTGAGAAGTTCTCTTGGTGTAGAGGATCTATGGGCATTGTTTCCATGGATTATTAATTATGTAACCCTATAACCCCCTGTATGCAAAGAAAACAACAAGTGGGAGAATGTTGGGTATGTGTTATCTTCTTTGCATGAGCAGTAGTATCGTGAAACGTGTCGCATTTTTGGGCGGTTTTTCGGCACAAGGTTTTTGCCAATGGTTTTCTATTTCCGGTTAAGGAATTAGGGTTGTTGACTAATCCAGGTCATTGGGTTAGGGTTTTGGATGTCGTTGGCTCATATATGTATATTGTATTGTAAACAATGTAACACCATGAATGAATATAGAATATGTTGGTTTTCTCGGTTTGGGTTTCCAGGGGAAAAATCTCTGTGTAATGTTTGTATTTTCCATTGTATATTTTATGTTCTTTTACTGAAAATCTGTTTGCAGTAAATATTGTACATGGTTAAAAGATACAGGATGCCCTTGTACACCTCTATGGGTACCTAGAGAGTAATATCATGTTAGACATAATCTATATACTCTTTTGATATTCCACATACCCTAGGGTATATTGGAATCCCCATAGGCATACTTGATACCATAATTAGATTACCTTTTTGCCATATGTATCTATATTACACCAAGCACAAAACTTAATAATATCACTCTCATTTACCTAGGAATCTAGTATGGTTAAGAGTATACTTCATCCTCCTTAGTTAGATCCATGAAAAATAGATCAAGTATTATTGTTGGAAATCCTATAGTATATTAGAGAGTTATATATCTTAACACTCCCTTTCCCACAAGACCCTGTAAAACCCTAAGTCCAATATGTTTGAGACATAGTAATACAAATGTGACTATTGTGAAGGCTTTTGAAGGCACATCCTTGACTCAAGAAGAGAATGAAGAAGTCAAATTTAAGGTGTCCAAGTTGGATGAGAAAATAGAAAATACATAAATTACAATGGAAAATAAGGTTGACATAAAAAATATGATAGGTAAAATAAAATTCAAAATTTTTAAGATGATCTCAAAGAGAATTTCATAGAGATTGAAAGCAAAGATGATCTCAAAGAGAATTTCAAAGATATAGCAAGAAAATATAATCTCAAAGATATTCCAAGAAAAGACAGTCTGAAAGAGATGTGATCCGGATTTTATGAACAAAACAAAATGAATATAGCTTATTAAAATATTCTTAACACAAAATAACAGAGATACAGTAAAACTGGTTTTCTATTCAATAAGGAAATAAGCTGAAACTATAAAATGCAGTGAAAAACAAGCTTGTTGGAATGGTGGTGGCTTATCTCTGATAAGAAATGTGACGGTTGCGCTCATTCGCAAGAAGATGGTTACAATGAGGCTTTGAAGGCCTTTTCAAATAAACAAGAACGTCAAAAACCCTATACATCCAAAAAACTAACCCTAGGAGATGAAGCGCCAAAAGTCATGTGGGCCCCGTTTGGGTAAGTTAGTACATCAACTTCCCGGGGTCGTAACTTTTGCATACGGTCTTCGTTTTGGGCACACGATAGCCCATTGGAAAGGTCTAACCGAGAAGAAAAATTTAATATTGGCTTAGGGAAGTGCCTATGATAGTCTCATCGGCCCAAAATCCCCAAAAAAATGTCGTTTAGGGCCTCAAAACGGCCCCAGAAGTTTGGAACCAGAAAAACTGTCGAAAAACTGCCAAGGTGGAAAACTATTTTTCGAGCCAGTGGAATGGGTGGGTGGCCACCGATATCCACGTGGATCAATCCTCCCTCCTTAGGAATCAACTTTCTCCATTTCTTTGAGTTCCCCCATCAAATGAGTAAATTTCTACTGAATTTGGCCCCGGGTGAGCCACTTTCCTTGGTGCAGGAGTTGCCCTGCTTTGACGACTCGATAAAGTTGAATCCTTTGTTGTCGAGTGCCCTTGATTTGTGTTTCCAAAATATGATCATTGGATTCATGTTGCATGCATTCAGGTTTGAGCTATGTTGGTGTCAACTCCTCTGCTATCTCTGAGGTGTCCAATAATGGTGGGAAATATGGTCGAAGGAGAGCCACGTTGAAGACTGGATGTAAACCAAGGAAGGGGGGAATGTTGAGATTAAAAGAATTATCACCCACAGACTTGGTGATGGTGTATAGCCCATAATGGAGTGGGTGAATATTGTGATGGTGCTCTGTAAGGTGTTCTTTCTACAAATGCAACCAAACTTTGTCGCCCACCTGAAACTTATGTGGCACCCGATGTTGATCATGGCACTTCTTGTACTTGGCATTAGACTTCTGTAGAATATCCTGAACCTGTTGGCGGATGTGTTAGATCCAATCAATGAACTGGGTGGCTTTGTTAGCTTCTGGTGGAGCAGGGGACGCATTGGTCAAGGTGGTCACCAGGGGTAGTGCAACATCCATGGGGTCCAATGGTTGGAATCCAAACCCCACCTGAAAGGGGTTGTGGTCAGTTGAGTTATGCAGGGCTCGGTTGTAGCTATGTTGTACATAGGGAAGACTCTCATCCCATGTGCGGGGGTGTTTTAAATTGTACATGTACAGGATATGTATGACCATCTGATTCATGACCTCAGTTTGGCCATTTGTCTGGGGGTGGAAGGAAGTGGATTTGATGAGATTTATCTAGTAGTGACCAGAGGCTCGACCAGAATGAGCTGAGGAACCGACTATCATGGTCTGATATAATGGTTTTTGGGATCCCAAAACATACCCATACTCATTCAAATAAGATCTTGGAAGTGGCTTATGATGTGATGTTCTTCTTGCAGGCGGCTAGAATCACCATCTTGTAAAAGCAATCACCAACCACAAAAACATAGTCATTTCCCCTCTTGGTGGACGGGAGACCCGACATGTAGTCCATTGAGATGGATTCCCATGGCCTGTTAGGAGTAGGAAGAGAGGTGTATAGGCCATGTTCTTACTGGTCGGTTTGGCAATAGTGAAGGCGGTGTAGGACCTGATATACTTGTCGACATCTTGTTGAAGTTCCGGCCAGTAGAAATGTTTATGAAGCATTGCCACTGTCTTTTCGACGCAAGTGTCCTGCCACCCGACTGTATTGAGATTCCCAAATCATATTTGCATGCTCACTTGATGGAACACAGAGATAGCCCAGACAGCAAAACAACCTATACTGGAGATGGAAATTAGAGACCATTGAGTTGGTGCCCAACATTTGGTAGGTGGTGGAGAATTCAGGGTTTGTCTCGTAGAGGTGGGGGCATCCAGAGGTCTTGTGGATGCAATATTCTAGAACCGTGTTGAGTTCCATGACTAGAGGTAATTTGAGGCATTCAACAACTCGGTTGGTACTTCATGTTTTATACTTGATGTTGAGGTGGAACTGTTGTAAGTATGTTGACCACTTCTGATGGCGGTCATTCTGAAATTTTCCTTGGGTCTGCATGAACTGTAGTGGCTTGTGATCAGTGTGGATGATTGTCTCCTTCCCAAGAATTTAATGTCTCCATTGGCGGCAGGATTTCACAATGGATCACATTTCTTTTCCGTAAGTAGGGTACTTACAGACAACATCTGATAGTGTCTCACTATGATATGCCACGGGGTGGCCGTGTTGACTGAGAATGGCACCCACAACGTAGTCTGAAGCATTTGTATTGATCTCAAAGGGATGTTGCAGGTCTAGTAATGAAAGTACCAGGGATGAGCACAAACACTTCTTCAAGTCATCAAAGGCTTGTTGTTGGGACAGGCCCCGCACAAATTTTTCCTTGCTGCCACCCCCAGTTACTTGGCTGAGGGCCCATGCGATATGAGAGAATCCCAACATGAACCTGTGATAGAAATTGGCGAGGCCCAAGAAGATCTGAAGTTCAGTGAGTGTGGTTGGGGCTGGCTAGTCACAGATGACCTAGATATTGGCTGGATCCACATGCACACCATGATGATCAACGATGTAGCCTAAGTAATGGACCATGTCCATGCTGAAAGAGAATTTTTCCAAGTTTGCATATAGTTTGTGTCATCGTAGGGTGTGCAAAACCTAATGAATATGTTGCAAGTGTTCCGCCCAAGTCTTGTTGTATATGAGGATGTCATCCAAATACACCACTACAAAAGTATTGTTGAAAGGTCGTAGGATATTATCCATCATCCTCATAAAAAAAATTGGAGCATTTGTCAAACCAAAGGGCATGACCATCCATTCAAAAATACCTCCTTTTGACTTGAACATGGTCTTCCATACATCTGTCTATTCTATTGGGACCTGGTGGTAGCCAGACTTCAAATCAATCTTACTAAAGTATTTGGCCCCCCGTGAGCTGATTAAGGAGGTCATTGATTCTGGGAATCAAGTACCGGTTTTGGACTGTGATTTTATTCAGGTCCCGGTAATCAATGAAGAGTCGCCAGGTCTCGTCTTTCTTCTTCACCAACATGATTAGGCTCCGAAAAGGCGATGAGCTGGGATGGATGTGCCCCTTGCAGAGCAGTTTTTGGATCTACCTCTAGATCTCCTCATTTTCTAACAGAGAGTGGAAATAGACTATCCCATTGGGTTGCGGTGAACCTGGGGTCAGATCAATGGGATGCTTGACCTAGAAATGCAGAGGTACCCCGGTAGGAGAGGAGAAGATATTTGAGTATTCTTCCATGACCTTATCCACTTGATTTTGTTGTGTGGAGAGATTGGTTGTTGAGGCCATGGATGTGGCTGTGATCTTTCACTCACTCTGAGAGTGAATCACGAAGAAGAAAAATGTCCCGGTCTGGGATATGACCTTCCTACATTTCTTGGCTGAGATCAAGGAAATAGCACTAGGAGGGACTGCCTCGAGTATCCTATACAATTTCCTATTCAGAGTAATAATAACACTATGAGGCCTAGACTCATATACAGCATGACGTTTCCATAAATAAGGTTGGCCCAAAAGAACATTACAAATTTTGAGAGGAGCAACATCACACAATACCTCGTCTTTGAAGGGATTGATGTCATATGACATTTGACACTGTTGGATGATGCGAATATCGCTTCCTTGGTGAAGCCATCCAATGGTGTAGGGTTGTGTGTGTGTCGTTGTCGACAGGGCCAACCACTTGATGACCTCTTCTGAGATGAGGTTCTTCTGGCTACCGCTATTAACGATGAAGTTCATCAGGGTGCCTTTTACCCAAATCTGTGAATGGAAGAGGCACTCTCCTTCTTCTGGCTCGTCTGGTTCACTAGGTTGGAGCCTGGTGGCAGCAATAGTGGCACTGGGTTCTACATCAATGATTTCTCTTCCCATTTCTGGTTCCGAATCAGAGTCATAAAACACATCTGATTCAGAGGCTTTCACTTCGGCCACCAACGACTGCTTTGAGCGGCAGTCAACAGTGTTATGTTGAACGATCTTATGGAAGTCGTAGCACTTCCTGGTATCTTTCTTGGTCTTTTCAGTGTCCTTCTTTGCTTGCGGACTGGACTGGTTGTCCTGATACTGTCCATATTTTCTTTGTCCTTTGTTTTGTGGGTTGGGGCTGCCCTTTCTTGGATTTTGTTGTGAAGGGTTCCCAGACCCAAATTTTTGCGTAGTTTGTTTGAGATTCTGCTCGATTTTGATGGCATATCGGTAGGTCGTTCCCAAGGACGAGATATCCAGAAATTCCATTTTGGTATGTATGTATCTATGCAGAGCACCACGATACTTGAGCACCATATGTTGCTCTAAATATTTGATACCCAGCTTGGTGCCCAAGATATGGAAGATATTTGTGACCTCTGGAACTACTTGGTCTCTTTCTTGGCGTAGTGTGGTCCATTTGGTACACATGTCGTCATAACTTCCAATAGGGTAGTATTTTTCCTTAATAGCATCCCTTAAGGATTCCCAAGTGGTCATGACTATAAATAATGAGGGTTCCTCTATTTCCTTTAGCTCACAGAAACTCTCCCACCAATCTTTGACATGGGGAACGTCTTTAAGGAGCACAAAAGTAATCTTTTCTCTATTCGAAAAGTTATGGACAGAAAAATACCCTTCTAGTAGATTCAAACACTTGTCTACAGCATTTGTGTCTATCTGATCTTCAAATATAATAATATCTAAGTTGATTTGTACCTTGAAGGGGGCGACACCTCCGCTCGAGGAATATGTGTCGCATGTTGGTAGTTGCCGAAGGATTTGCATGAAACTATCCATCATCTCATTCATCTATTGCATGAGGGATTCCTCAAGCAACATTTTGAAAGGATATCATGTCCCATCATATTTATTTTCTCTTACCATGAGAGGTCTCTTCGGTGTGCGAGAGATTTTGTCCACAAGAGAAACAAGCTCAAGATCCAATTCTTTGTACCCTGACCTCGTTGGGGACATGCATTAAGACGACAAGGAGCAGACCGGTGCTCTGATACCACTGATCCAAATATTATGAGCAGAACAAAATGAATACATATTATTAAAATATTCTTAACACAAAATAACAAAGATACAGTAAAACTAGTTTTCTATTCAATAAGGAAATAAGTTGAAACTGTAAAATGCAACGAAAAACAAGCTTGCTGGAATGGTGGTGGCTTATCTCCGAGAAGAGATGTGATGGATACGCTCATTCGCAAGAAGATGGTTACAATGAGGCTCTGAAGGCATTTTACAATAAACAGGAATGTCAAAAACCCTAGACATCCAAAAACCTAACCCTAGGAGATGAAGTGCCAAAAGTCATGTGGGCCCCGTTTGGGTAAGTTAGTACATCAACTTCTTGGGGNAATCTTTTCTCTATTCGAAAAGTTATGGACAGAAAAATACCCTTCTAGTAGATTCAAACACTTGTCTACAGCATTTGTGTCTATCTGATCTTCAAATATAATAATATCTAAGTTGATTTGTACCTTGAAGGGGGCGACACCTCCGCTCGAGGAATATGTGTCGCATGTTGGTAGTTGCCGAAGGATTTGCATGAAACTATCCATCATCTCATTCATCTATTGCATGAGGGATTCCTCAAGCAACATTTTGAAAGGATATCATGTCCCATCATATTTATTTTCTCTTACCATGAGAGGTCTCTTCGGTGTGCGAGAGATTTTGTCCACAAGAGAAACAAGCTCAAGATCCAATTCTTTGTACCCTGACCTCGTTGGGGACATGCATTAAGACGACAAGGAGCAGACCGGTGCTCTGATACCACTGATCCAAATATTATGAGCAGAACAAAATGAATACATATTATTAAAATATTCTTAACACAAAATAACAAAGATACAGTAAAACTAGTTTTCTATTCAATAAGGAAATAAGTTGAAACTGTAAAATGCAACGAAAAACAAGCTTGCTGGAATGGTGGTGGCTTATCTCCGAGAAGAGATGTGATGGATACGCTCATTCGCAAGAAGATGGTTACAATGAGGCTCTGAAGGCATTTTACAATAAACAGGAATGTCAAAAACCCTAGACATCCAAAAACCTAACCCTAGGAGATGAAGTGCCAAAAGTCATGTGGGCCCCGTTTGGGTAAGTTAGTACATCAACTTCTTGGGGTCGTAACTTATGCATATGATCTTCGTTTTAGGTTTACGATAGCCCATTGGAAAGGTCTAACCGAGAATAACAATTTTCGACTAGCCTAGGGTAGTGGCTTTGGCAGACCCCTGGGCCCCAAATCCCCAAAAAACATCATTTAGGGCCTCAAAACGGCCCCGGAATTTTGGAACCCAAAAAACTGTCAAAAAACTGCCAAGGTGGAAAACTGTTCTTCGAGCCAGTGGAATAGGTGGATGGCCACCGATATCCACTTGGATCAAGATGGTAGGAAAAACCAAAGATGATATCAAAGACATTAAGGTTGACCTTATGACCTTTTCCTAAAATATACTTCTCATGAAGAGGGTAATGAGAACAAGAGGATCAAGTCCTAGTAACATATGGAGAACATTTTAACACATTTAAAGAAAAGAGGATTGAGTCTCAAGCACATGATCAATCATCACTCCAATATCCACACCATAAAGGTTTATTTTAGGACCAAGGAAATAATTCATTCCCAAAATCAATATGAGGAAGTTTGATGGGAATGATCCCATAACATGAATATTCTAGATGGGAAAATTCCTTGATCTACACCAAGTGTCAACTCTACAAAAAGTAACTATTGTGTCATTATATTTAGAGATTAATCAATTTGTTTGGTATTGATGGTTCTATGATTGTAAAAAAGACTCTATTGTCTCTTGATATTTGTTTACAAATTAATTGATATCAAATTATGGGGAGTATGAGCAACACCTTCTTTAGCCAATTGATAAATATCAAGCAAGGATTTCTAGTTACAAACCATGTTCAACAATTTCAAAAGTTGATTCATAGAGTGAAGAGCATTCTGGTGGATAATTTGTTGGATCTCCTTATGATAACTTTGAAGGAGAGAATTCAACCATGGATTCTTCACTTCATGAACATGTGACATATCACATGCGTTTGTGGGATATTTGTAACACCCCAGGTTTTGGAAGCCCCATTTTAAACAATGTATTGTTACAATGCTTAGAGGCCAAGGTGCCCAAACAATTATTAAAGGGCCAATATGCCCAAGAAATGTAATGTTTTGATCATTATTAATAATAAACACATCGCTAGCTGCTAGACGGACAAGGACTAGATTTATAGGGGGCTATGATTCCACAAGAGAGGGGGCTTGAGGGGATAAATGTTTATTCCTATGTTAATTACCCTTTTTGTCTAAGGAAGGGGATCGGTTACGTGAGCTTCTTGGGGAAGGCAGGGAGATTCTTGATTCCCCATGAGAGATACTTAAACCCATCCCTGGTTTGATTGTGAGGTTGGTCGTTGGCTCGTCTGCTCCTCCACTTCTACATTCATACCATTATTTCCCTCACGCACTTTCATGCACTCACTCACCCATTCATTGATCCATCCTCATCCACATATTAGCTTGTAAAAGGGAAAGGAACTACTGAGATTATCCACGAGATAGTTGGTTTTAATGGTCGTTGGTGAAATCCAGCCATGACTTGGGGCTTGCATGTCTAAGATGCGTTGGCTTGTGCCCTGTTTTTCTCACAACTACGAGTCCTGAGAGTTCCAGCATTGAGATTTTGGACCAGCTATGTTGGAGGCCCTGGAAAAAGGAGAAGGACTACCTGAGGGACTGCGTGGTAGAGAAGGGTGGAGCTCCATTCTCTTGGTTGGTACAGGCTAGGTGGAAGAGAGTTGGGTACTTGGATTGTTGTGGGTGTTGGGAAACCTATGAGAGCTTGAGAGCTGACTGGTTTGGGAACGCAAGTACACTCTGGAACCGTCCTTGTGGATTCATAGCCCTGGCTCAGGGGTGACACTGTTGTTGATATTTGGAGCAGTGGTGTCTGCGGTTGGGTGGAAATTCCTTGGTCTTCAGCCAGTTGGTGTCGCCTTTTTATAAAGATAAGTGCTCTTTCTTGTGATATTATTATCTGTGTATGAACATATTCCACTGTGTATTTTAATTATCATTTAACTAAATCTTAGATTATGCATGCTTGTTGGATGTTTATATGCATGTCATTAAATATTTTGTCTTATGCGTCCTTATTAATGAAAGAAGGCACCGATAAGAGTACGAAGTTGAGGGGTGAGATTGAAGGTAGCATACCCCGGCATGTGGGTGGTTCGGTATATTACAGTTTGGTATCAGAGCTTCTGGTTGAAACATCGGGTTGGTATGGGCCGGGTCTATTGGTCAGAGTCTCGTGATCAAGATTGAACTCTAAATGCGAAGTTGAAAATCTCAGGAGGAATGGTGTTGCAGAATCTATGCAAGAGTTAGATCATCGAAGACCCGTTGTAAGGGGTTTGAAGGATTGTGACCGTCCCCTTCGAATTTGGGAGAGATCGCCACTGTAGGATTAGGAGAGATCTGGGATCGTTGGATCAAAGAACAGGTGAATAGGGGTTGTCTAATGAAAAGGAAGCAAGGGTTAAGGTCACCACCATAAGATCCCATTAGAGAGAGGGATCAACGGACAGCTGGCATTGCGAGGAACCAAGTTGCACAGGAGATAATTTCCCAAGGTGGTCCTGAAATCCAAACCACAGTTTCATCAAGGGGTTACATGTCAGCATCAGGAAAAGTGTGGGGAGAAAAGAGGTTACTCCAAACCATCGATGTGTGCCCCCGCAAATTGAAAGGCATGCAGTGATGTGACTTGCTAGTGCTCAATCATCAAAACTCTGAATAGCCGAAGTAGTTGGGACCATTGATCCATAGGAGGACATGCGTCAACAGATCATGCACTCTGGGTGAAATCACTTTGGGAAAGAGCGAGCGAGGAGAAGTTGAGAATTGATATTTTCAAAGCCCGGAGATCCGAAGTGAATCTTAGTCGTTCGATCCAAGAGGACATGCGGCAGAAATCCGCTCACTTTGGGGAAAAGTGGAGGTTGAAAGTGGATATTTTCGAAATCTGAAGACCCGAAGAAATCGTAGTCGTCGACCCATGGGAGACACGCATCAGTAGATCATGATATTCAAATAAAAACATTTCGGAAAAAGTTGAGGTTTGAGTTTTCTGAAGTCCGAAGGCCCGAAGGAATAGCATTCATTGATCCTTGTAGTGGTAACTTTCAAAGTCCCAAAGTCCGAGGTTAATATGGGTCATCTAATAAGGGAGACACATGGTGGAAGTTTGGCCAATTTGGTAATTCTAAGTTCGAGAGAATTGGAAGTGCGCTAGTGTGGAAACTCCCGAAGTTCTGAAGCCCGAAGAGCCCAGGGGTGGGGCATGATGACGTCACCAGGAGGTGATGAGGACCCCGTAATTTCCAAAGTGACATGGCTTGCGGACATCACCATGGATGACATGGACACATTGGATGTGCACCATGTGTCAGTAATTTTTGAGCATGCAGATGATTGAAATGTCAGCTAGGACGTGACACGTGCCACCCGCTTGATTGGACCATGTGTCTACTTCTAGTATTTCACCATGTGGCGACAGATCATGCAGTCTGGAGACTGGGCAATCTAGTGGGGAAATATGTGACAGGTTTCGTTGGGTCGAAAAACTCCCTAGGGTCGGAGTACATATCAACTGTTGATTGCAGAAGACACACGTTGAAGGATCATCGACTTCGGGTAAAAGCACTCCAGGAGAACGTGTAGGAGGAAAGTTTGAAACTTTCAAAGCCCAAAGAGCCAAAGTGATTCACAATCATTGATCTGTGGGAGGACACCCATCGGTAGATCATGAACTTCCGGTAAAAGCGTTCCGGGAGAAGGAAAGCGAGGAAAGTTGAGACTCCCAAAGCACGAAGTCCCGAAGTGAATCTCGATCGTTGATCGTGAAAGAGGATGAGGACCGTTTATCTGGTCCTGGCTAAAAGTTCTGAAATCCTGAAGCTCTGGACAAGCGCTTTTTCAGCTAAGCATAGGGTCATGGATGTGGTCATATGCAGATTGAGACCTAAGGGAACAAGTGATAACGGCCGAATTGGTGGTCTTCAAGACAGAAAAGTGTTAAGGAAGGATTTAGCCGCAGTTTCTAGTCATGGTCACCTGGGAAGGTGGTTTGAAGGAAGCGCCTACACAGGATGAAACTCTATGTCAGCCAAGGATAATAGGACACTGTTATTTTCAGAGAATGGGGATATGATTTCCATGAACAAAAAAAAAATAAACAGACTTGTAGCATGGTTTGGAAATTTTGTTTACCATATGCATAATTCAAACAAAATGGTCGCTTGCACATTTTGCAGAATTAAGGAGTTTAAACACATCGGATCAGGATGTGTATTGAGGAAATGGAAGAAGGCAAGGGAGCCTCCATTCATGATAAGGAGGCCAAAGGCCAGAATACCAAAGTTGGTAATGCAGAGACAGAGTCCAATGGACGCAAGGGAAAAGGAGAACGGGAAACTTTAATAAAAACAGTAAGAAGACTGAAGATGGAAGTGCAGAGCTACAAAGAAGACAACGAGAGACTGATGAGAGAGCAAAGTTAGATAAATGATCAAGTGTTGCAGAGCTTAAATCAGTTGCAGAGATAAACGAAGAAGGGATCAAACACAATAAAAGAGGAAGAAGGCAGGTGTCATGAAAGAAGGGATGATCATGGAAGAGTTGATTATTCCAGAAGTGCTAGCAGAGCTCATGGACACCACTCACCTCCTTACTCAGAAAGAATTTTTTATGCATCGGAAGATCACATAAGTAGTCTAGAGGTGTCTCATGTCAGACACAAAAGAATGAAACAAGAGGTAGATAGTTTGCAAGGAGAGTTGAGGAAGCTCAAGCCACCTTCCTTTGAGGGTGAAAGATAAAGGGAAGATGATGTCGAAGCATGGTTTCTTGGGCTAAGGAGATATTTTCAGTTGCATAACTATCCGTCCAACCTGGAAGCCAGGATTTCCACCTACCATTTACATGGGAAAGTTGCAATTTGGTGGGACCAATTGAAGCAATTGGAACGTGTTAATTAAAGTAGGATCACTTGGAAGAAGTTCAAGAAGTACTTCCGGAAGGAGTACCTCTCAGAGCATTTCTATAACAAGAAAACGCATGAATTCTTTGAACTTCAGTTCAGAAGCATGACTATGGCAGAATACGAGAAGAAGTTCTTGGGATTGTTAAAGTATGTCAAGTTCATTGGTGATGAGAAAGTGAAAATACAGAGATTTCTAAGTGGACTGCCAACCTTTTATAAGGGAAAGATCAAGTATGATGAGCCTGATACCTTGACTGAAGCCATCAGGAAGGTTAAATACCTGAATGAGCAAGGGCAGGGAAGAGAATCTCTGTATAAATATTGGAAGGACAAGAAAAATGCAAAGTCTGATTGGAGGAGGAAAGGATTCAAATCTTCCTTCAATAGGAATGAGCCTAATAGAAATCATCAAGATCGGTATTTTAAGGAATATTTCAAGAAGGAAGATTCCTTGGGAAAAAGGGGAAGACCACCAATCCAATGTTGGGGAGGAAAGGAAGATCACATGTATAAGGATTTCCCACACAAAAATAATAGAGTGAAGATTGTGCACAACCTCCAAGAAGCTACAAAAATCGAAGATATGGAAAGAATCTATGCAGTTGTAAATGATCGACAAGCAGAGTACCAGTCCAATATGATCGAGGTGGAAGGTAAGATCATAAATCAACCTTTTGCTATTTTTATTGATTTAGGAGCAAGTCATTGCTACATTGATCCTAAGATAGTGGATAGATTACATTTGGAGAAAAGTAAACTTGGAAAAGCAAGTTTGGTTCAGTTAGCCACTGGAACCAAAAGAATAATCCATGATATGGTCAGAAGTTGTTCCATAAGTCTTAATGGCGTGAATACTAGTATTGATCTAAATATCATACCATTGGGGTCTTATGATATTCTGATTGGAATGGATTGGTTGGACAAGCATCATGTTGTCCTAGATTGTCGTAACAAGACATTTACATCTCTTGATGGAAATGGAAAACAAAGCACTGTGAAAGGAGTTCCAAGACCCATCTCTATAAGGGAGATTTCAGCCTTACAGTTGAAAAGATGTTTTAGGAAGGATTTAAATTGTATGCAACTCATGTGAAAGAGCCAAAAAATACAAAGGGGCCAAGCCTTGAATATTTCTTGGTGCTACGGGAATTTGAAGATGTATTCCAAGAAATACCAGGATTTCCACCAAGGAGGGAGATAGATTTTTCAATTGATATAGTGCGAGGAGTTTCCCCGATGTCAAAAACACCTTACAGAATGAGCACGCCAGAGTTAAAATAATTACAAATGCAGTTGGAGGAAT
>SNQJ01S0067178.1:13850-23884 GCA_010110895.2 Picea sitchensis | reverse complement strand
TACAAATGCAGTTGGAGGAATTGTTGAAGAAAGGGTACATACGTCCAAGTGTTTCACCTTGGGGAGCACCAGTACTTTTTTTCAAAAAGAAGGATGGAACCTTGAGGCTGTGTATTGACTTATGACAGCTGAACAGGTACACTATAAAGAACAAGTATCCTCTACCTTGAATTGATGACATCTTTGATCAGCTAAGAGGAGTAAAGATATTTTCAAAAATTGACTTGAGGGTAGGATACCATCAGGTAAGAATCAAGGAAGAAGACATTCATAAGATAGCCTTTAGGACTAGGTATGGGCATTATGAATTTGTAGTTGTGCCATTTGGATTGACCAATGCACCAGTTTTCTTCATGTACTTAATGAACGGCATATTCAAAAATTATTTGGATAATTTTTTCGTAGTATTCTTGGATGACATACTTATCTATTCTAAGACTGAAGAGGAGCATGAACATCACTTAAGACTGGTGTTGCAAGTACTGAGAGAACATCAATTGTATGACAATTTGAGTAAGTGTTATTTTTATCAAAAGAAAATCCATTACTTGGGACACATTATTTCAGACCAGGGAATAGCAGTAGATATAGAGAAGATCGAAGCCATTAGAGGAAGGCCAACACCCAGAAATGTGTCATACGTCAGATATTTTATGGGATTAGTTGGCTACTATAGAAGGTTAATAGTAGGTTTCTCTAAGATTTCTCATCCCATCACTTCTTTGCAAAAGAATGGAACTAAATTTAAATGGACACTCAAGTGTGAAAAGAATTTTAATATGTTGAAGGAATTACTTACTAGTGCACCTGTGTTAAAGATTGCTGACCCAAATGAAAGTTGTGTGGTATGTACAGACACATGTAAGGAAGGAATTGGGGGAGTCCTCACGCTAAATGGACATGTCATTGGATATGAGTCCAGAAATCTTAAGGAACATGAGAGGAACTATGCCACGCATGAATTGGAACTTGTTGCCATTGTTCACGCCTTGAGGATGTGGAGGCATTATATCATGGGGAAGAAATTTGAATTAAGGACAGACCACATTGGCTTGAAGTATCTCTTTGAACAGCCGACCTTGAATGCTAGGAAAACAAGATGGATGGAATTTTTAAGTGAATATGAATTCGATATCAAGCATATAAAAGGAAAGGAGAATAAATTTGTCGATGTGCTTAGTAGAAGAGTGCATCTCATGCATGCTACTGCAGTTAGTATGCATTAGTCAAACTTGAAGAGCATAATTTAGATGGTCTTGTTACAGATCAGCATTACCTACAAGTAAAGTAAAACTTACAGCAAGGAAATGTACAGCAGAAAATAAAGGAGTATGAGATAAGGGAAGACAGATTACTCATGCATAAAAATAGAATCTATGTTCCTAGCTCTGAAGAACTGAGGAATTTGGTACTGAAGGAAATGCATGATGTTTCTTATGCTAGACATCACGGTTACCAAAAAACAATTACAGCAGTAAGAAGCCAATTTTTTTGGCCAGGAATGAAGAAAGATCTTGTTTATTACATCGCTCGATGTATGGAATATCAGAAGGTGAAGGCTGAGCATAGGCAACCAACGGGTTTGCTGCAGCCATTGCCAATCCCAGAGAAGAAATGGGAAGTGATCACCATGGATTTCATCACAGGATTACCCAGAACGAATAAGCAGCATGATTCAATCATGGTGGTGGTTGACAAATTAATGAAGGCTGCTCATTTTGTGCCTGTGAAGACAACACATACAACAGCTAATATTGCAGAATTTTTCATGAAGGAAATTGCTAGGTTACATGGGATAACTAGGACAATCATCTCGGATAGAGGTATGAAGTTTACCTCCAATTTCTAGAGGGGATTTTTTAAAGTATTTGGCACAAATCTAAACTTTAGCATGGCATATCATCCCCGGACGGATAGGAAAACAGAGAGAGTCAATCGAATAATTGAAGACATGTTGAGAATGTATGTGATGGATAAGCCATCTAAGTGGGAAGTTTACTTACACTTGGTTGAGTTTGCATATAATAATGGGTATCAAGATTCATTGAGAATGAGCCCATTTGAATCCTTGTATGGTAGGAAATGTGATACTCCAGTAAGCTGGGACAACCCAGCAGATAGAGTGGTACTTGGGCCGGAGTTGCTCAAGGACATGGAAGACTAGGTGGTTAAGATCATGCAGAATTTAAAGGCGGCTCAGGATAGACAGAAAGTTTATGCAGACAAGAATAGGACAGCTAGATAATTTAAATTAATTAGAGGAGCATGTACTTTTGAAAGTGAGGCCCAAGAAAAGATCATTGAAATTGGGTAGTTGTACAAAGCTGGCAACCAGATTCTGTGGTCCATTTGAAATATTGGATAGAATAGGGCCAGTTGCATACATGCTTGCATTGCCTGCTTCCATGAATGTGCATAATGTATTTCATGTATCTTTACTAAAGAAATATGTACATGACCCTAACCATGTTATTGATTGGCATCTGATTCAGGTAGAGACGAAGGGATACATTTGGGTTCGGCCAGTGCGGGTATTGCACAGAAAGGTCAAAATGCTCCAGAATCGAGTTATAGAGCTGGTAAAATTTCAGTGGACCTGCTACAGTCCTAAAGATGCTACCTAGGAGCATGAGGATGCCATGCGAGTAGAGTACCCGCAGATTTTTGAATAAATTTGAGATTTTGATCTCTATTTTGTATATGCACTGAGGACAGTGCCAAGATAAGGGGGAGGGGTTGTAACACCCTAGGTTTTGGAACCCCCATTTTAAATAATGTATTGGTACAATGTTGAGAGGCCAGGGTGCCCAAACAATTATTAAAGGGCTAGTATGCCCAAGAAATGTAATGTTTTGATCATTATTAATAATAAACACATCGTTGCCCGCTAGACGGACAAGGACTAGAGTTATAGGGAGCTATGATTCCACAAGAGAGGGGACTTGAGGGGATAAATGTTTATTCCTATGTTAATTACCCTTTTTTTCTAAGGAAGGGGATTGGTTACGTGAGCTTCTTGGGGAAGGCCAGGAGGTTCTTGATTCCCCATGAGAGATACTTAAACCTGTCCCTAGTCTGATTGTGGGGTTGGTCGTTGGCTCATCCACTCCTTCACTTCTGCATTCATACCATTCTTTCCCTCACGCACTTTCATGCACTCACTCAGCCATTCATTTCTCCATCCTCATCCGTGTATTGACTTGGAAAAGGGAAAGGAACTGTTGAGATTAGCCACATCCAACCATGACCTGGGGCCTACATGTCTGAGATGTGTTGGCACGTGCCCTGTTTTTCTCACAACTGCGAGTCTTGAGAGTTCCAGCATTGAGATTATGGACCAGTTATGTTGGAGGCCCTGGAAAAAGGAGAAGGACTTCCTGAGGGACTTCATGGTAGAGAAGGGTGGAGGTCCATTCTCTTGGGTGGTGCAAGTTGGGTGGAAGAGAGCTGGGTACTTGGATTGTTGTGGGTGTTGGGAAACCTATGAGAGCTTGAGAGTTGACTAGTTTGGGAACCCAAGTACACTTTGGAACCATCCTTGTGGATTCATAGCCCTGGTTTGGGGGTGACACTGTTGTTGAGATTTCGAGCAGTGATGTTTACAGCTGGGTGGAACATCCTTAGTCTGTAGCCAATTGGTGTCGCATTTTTATAAAGATAAGTGCTCTTTTTTGTGATATTATTATCTTTGCATGAATGTATTTCGTTGTGTATTTTAATTATCGTTTAACTAAATCTTAGATTATGCATGCTTGTTGGATATTGTTGTGCATGTCATTAAATCTTTTATCTTATGTGTCCTTATTAATGAAACAAGGTACCAGTAAGAGTACAAATTCCAAGGGTGGGATTGAATGTAGCATACCCCGGCCTGTGGGTGGATGGGTATGTTACAATATTAAAGAATACCCCTAATTTTGCTAGATCTTAATAAATACCTCCCAAAATCCATTTGTTGAACTCCTCTCCCAATACATATTTCCAATTAAAAAAACATGATTTTACTAGATACCCCTTTTTAAACCCCCAATACTTATAAACCCCCCCATACCTCACATCCCCCACCCAATACCTACAATATATTGACTTTTTTTCACAATTTGAAAACCCCCTTTATGAATGAACATGATAAGACAATAGTAAACAAGGTGAAACCCCCATGCATTCAACATGATGTGCATATTTTGGAGCCTAAATAC
Organism: Picea sitchensis; assembly: GCA_010110895.2. Taxonomy (NCBI): domain Eukaryota; kingdom Viridiplantae; phylum Streptophyta; class Pinopsida; order Pinales; family Pinaceae; genus Picea; species Picea sitchensis. The sequence continues at coordinate 19,685 of SNQJ01S0067178.1, read as the reverse complement.
TTGGATAATACTTTCAATGTGGCAAAGAGAGTTGAAAGTAAAAATATGGCTACCATAAGGGTTGGCACTAACACCTATAGTGACTACAATGTTCAACTCTTAATGTCACTCATCCTGGAAGGTGGACACCTTAGAAAATGGATGACAGAAGAGCAAAGGGATTGCATTTCAATTGTGGCAAAAAGTAAAGCAAGGGGCATAAGTGTGGTGAGAAGAAATTATTGTACATATATTGTGAAGAAGACAAAGAAGAAAAAGAGTTGTAACCTTCTCAATATCTAGAACTATAAGAGACTACTTTAACCATATATTGTCATGCTTTGGTCGATATTATCACTTCTCAAACTCTTGAGGTAGAAGGATATATCAAGAAAAGAAAAGTAGCAGTGTTGATTGATTCTAATAGTACCCATAACTTCATTAAATATAAATTAGACAAACTTCTCACTTGCTTTATATATCCCGAGCCAAAGTTTCAATTAATGACTACAATGGAGGTACCATAAATTATTTAGAGAAGTTCCATAGTATTAATCTCGCTATGGGGGATTAGTTCTTGGACAAAGTAATGATTTCAATCGAAATGGGTGGTGTTGATGTGGTATTAGGGGTCTAATGGTTACAACCACTGGAAATGGGTGGTTTTAATTTTTAGGAACTTTTCAAGAGATTTTCCTAGGAATGCAAGAAAATTGAACTTAGAGGTATGCAAGGGAAAGCATCTAAATTAATAATCTCTAATGACATGAAAAAAATGTTAAAAAAGTTACACATGATATTAATTTCAAAATTGCGCTCACTATATGTTCAAACATCTAAATCCTCTCGACCCTTGGACCTCCAAAGTATTATCAACAATCATTCCAAGGAATTTTCTAAGGTGCCCAAAGGTATTCCTCTCACTTGAGAGCATGATCACACTATTCAAATATTATTTAGGGTCTTTCCTCCTAATATATAATTGACGAGTTCCTAAAATGTGATACTTTTAGCACCCATCTATACCTTTTTTCTTAACATATTTTTTTTATCACTTTCCTTTTTGATACTTCCATTATCCAGTTCACCTCATGTGTCACCAAAGGTATGAATCCTACCCCATACACCATTATTACATTATTTTTGCATAATTGTTAGGAAGCAACTCATCACTATCGGTCACTAACATTGTTGCGCATGAATATAGTAGTTGCAATACTCCAAGTAGTTGCAACACCTATTTTTTTCAACTCCGAGGTTATACAATTTCAAGCCCAAAGCAACTTGGTACAATTTTGGGTGTAAAACCTAACTGTTGCAACTCAAGGTGCATCCACGATTGTGGAAATTCTAGACAAAATAGTTACAATTGCAAGCACAATTTTCATGTTGTGACTCCAGAAATAGCTCACCATCCCAGTGGTCAATATTGTAGCTGGCAATTGGGAGCCAACAATTGGGAACCAATCTCCACAAGAGAAAGTGACAGAAGACAAAAGGCGACTACGGAAGTTGGTTACCTATCGAGTCAGCATATGTATGTAATTGAAAGAGTCATTGTAATCGGATGAACAATCGGATTCTCACGGTTGTCCATTTGTTGTTTGTATAATTTTAGAACAATAATCGTGTTGTATAGAATCCTCGACTCCCTAAGAGATAAGGAAAGGAAATTATTCAGGCAATTACATTTTGCTATTGTATCTTACAACTTTCGTAATATAAATTTGGTTCCAACTTTCTACTTGTGTTTTGATGTATTGATTGATTATGTGAGTATGGTTCCTTAATCCAATATCTCTTTTAAGGGGTTAGGGCCCCCTCCTTAGTCAGGTATTTCCTGTAACGATAGTGTTATAATTAGCATTTTACTTTTGTTCAATTATTCTATTATGTAGATGCTTTCAATTGTTGGAATTCCAGGTCCATAACTTTATTCACATGTTGCGTATGTTTTATTGTTTGTTATTGCTCTAGAATCATAGTATAGTTCTCATATTTCTGAATTTTGTTTCAATTTGCTATCATTCCTAGTATACAAAATAGTGTGATAACTTATGAGTGGTTTAATTTTCTAAGTTCATCATTTTGTAACAATCATTTTGCGCTTTTCATTGCTATAATTCGTGTTTCTTCAAGTTTTGGTTATAACAGAATTTAGTTGGTGTGATTCATGTCATTGCAACTCAGTCATATTTATTTTTGTGTTACAACTCCATTGTTGCAACTCCACTTGTAGTTGCACTTAGCGTGTTTCTTGTCTGATTCTCTTTAGGTTTAGTATTTACAATTTTGTATTGATGTTATTGGATTAATATTGAATGAATGAACACTTAATTGTTGCAACAACACAAGACCTTCATTATACTCGATCAAGTCACCAATAGACCATAAGAACAAGTTTCATTTCCGCAAGTGTGATTTTAATTCCTGCAAGTGTGATCTCAATTTCCACAAGAGTGATTTCAATTTCCACAAGAGTGATTTCAATTTCGGAAATCACTCTAGTGATTTTAATTCCTACAAGTGTGATTTTAATTTCCATAAGAGTGATTTCAATTCCTGCAAGAGTGATTTTGATTTCCACAAGTGTGATCTTAATTTCCCACAAGTGCGATTTAAATTCTCGCAAGTGTGATTTGATTTCTCTAGAGCAACATAGGCCTTAGAATAGGTTGGTGAATTAATTAAGTATTATGAGTCTTTGAAATGTGACATTAAAGTGCTACAACGCCATAGTCAAAACAACACTCTTCTTGCATAGATTGTGCACGATAGTTCGCAAGTTCCATACGAGCCCCGGATTGATATATAAATGTACAACTCTTCATTTTCTTACTAAGTTAATTAGAAAGTAATTGAAAGGTTCGTCACTAACCTTATAGATACTACTATTTTGAGAAGAGTAAGATAGAGTGCATGGTTCAAAAAATGTTAGAGGCTAGCATAATTTGACCTAGCCAAAGTGGTTTCTCTTCACTAGTGGTGATAGTTTAAAAAAAGGATTGTTCAAAGTGTATGCGGTTTGACTATAGATCTCAACAATATTGCCATTAAAGATAAGTTTTATATTCCCATCAATGATTAATTAATAAATGAATTGCAAGGAGTATTTTTATTTATTAAGTTGGATCTTTGTTTAGGATATCATTGTAATAGAATGAGGGAAGAAGACATCCCCAAAAAAAAATTTAGAACATATAAAGGTCATTAAGAGTTTATGATGATTCTTTTTGGCCTCAGTAATGCACCTTCAACATTTCAAAGCTTTTTGAATTCTATTTTCAAGCCCTTCCTCGGAAATTTTGTGTTGCTATTACCTTGATGATACACTAATTTATATCAAAATTCTCGGGAAGATCATGTATGAGATGTTGACATGGTCCTAAAACTATTCGAGAAACAACTATATGCAAATCCTTACGAGTGTGATTTTGGGGTTTAGGGAGTGGAATATTTGGGTCATATTATATCTCACGAGGGTGTCAAGGTGGACCCTAAAAAAAAAAAATTATGGTGGAATGACCAATTCCCAAAACTTTAAAGAACCTTAGAGGATTCTTAGGATTAGAGGGATATTACCCCAATTTTGTCAATAAATATAGTTGAATAACAATGTCTTTAACAAAGTTGTTGAAAAGGATGTATTTTCATGGATTCAAGAAGCAACCCAAGATTTTGAAAAAAATAAAGAAGCGATGTGTTTAACTCTTGTCTTAGTCACACCTTCCTTCACAAAAACCATTATTATGGAGTGTGATGCCTTGGGGGATGGCATTGATGTAATTTTAATGCAATAAGGAAAGTCCCTTTCCTTTGAAATCCACCAACTTAAAGGAAATAACTTACTCAAACCCATTTATGAGAAGAAAATGTTGGCATTATAACAACTAGTTAAGTGATGGTGTCCTTACCTAATAGGAATAAACTTCAAGATAAAAAAATAGCTTGATAGTTGGAAGTAATTATTAAAGAAAAAAATTTATTTAAAAGAAAAAGAAAAATGGGTCACATAGATGTTAGGTTATGACTATGAAATTATCTACAAAAAAAGGGCAAGAAAATGTGGTGTTGGAGGAATTTTCATAAAATAGCAAGACAATGAGGCCTTACTTTGTGTTATATCCATTCTAAAAGTTTATTAGGTGGAAGAAGCAAGGATAGAATTATACTAGGACCAAAATTCAGGGCATCTCATTCCATAAATAAAATAGGATCCTAATGCATCAAATAAATCTATGTGGAAGAATGAGTCACTTCGGTAGAAGGAATACCTATATTTAAGTAAGTATCACCAACTCAAAAATAATATTCTTTTGGAATTGCACACTTCTCGTATAGGGGTATCAAGATTTTGAAAACTTGTCATGAAATCAAGAAGGATTTTTTTTAGATAAAGTATTAAATTCAATGTCCAAAATTTTGAGGTGGAGTGTTTGGATTGCCAATGAACAAAGGAGATATTTTCAAGACCTCTAATTTTCCAAAACCATTATCCATACGAAGTCAACATTAGGAAGTGGTCTCGATGGATTTTAACATAGGTCTAGCACATTTTGAAGGAAAGAATGTCATCATGGTGGTGAAATGACTCATAAATTATGCCCATTTTTTCTCACTATCTCATCCTTTTAAAGAAAGTACAATAATTGCAACATTCAATATGGAAAAGACTCATAAGCTACATGGAAACCCCAATACTATTGTCGATGACAAAGATCCAATTTTCAATGGTAATTTTCAAACTAAATTGTTTTCTTGTATAGGTATTCAGTTGGCTCATATCTCCTATTACAATCCCCAATATGGTAGCTAAACTAAGATTGTGAATAAATGTCTAGAAGGTTATGGAGTGAACCCAATATAAAAATATATATATTATTATGTTAACTCATGACTATTATATTGATGCACATCCTGGATTATATAGAAATAGGGTGTAAGGGTCGTAACTCTCCATATGGCCACGATACACATTGGAATATAATAATGATCTGGATTTAGGAGCAAAATGAAACTAATTAATAGATTGAATACAATAAACACAGAGATATGAAGAACAACACAGATATCCAGTGAACAATATCTTCTATTAAATAAATGAAATAGGCTAAAATTGTAAAACTACATAACTAAAACACTTGCTCAAATGGTGGTAGCTATCTCTGAGAAGAGATGTGGCTGCTACATGCATTCGTCTGAGAAGAATGATTAAAATGAGGCTCCAAAGGCCCTTTTGATGTTACTCATGAATTCCAAAACCCTAGACATCCAAAAAACCTAACCCTAGAAGGTGAAATGTCAAAAGTCATGTGGGCCCTTATGGGTAAGTTGGTACCTCAACTTCCTAGGGTCGTAACTTTTGCATACGACCTCCATTTTAGGTGTGTGATAGTCCGTTTGAAAGGTATTTCAGAGAGATACACATTACATTGTCAAAATTTGAATACATCTACAATTTGACTATGGTGAGCCAAAAAAACATTGTTTAGGCCTCCAAAACAGCCCTGGAAGTACAACAAGATGTGATGACATAAAAACATACAAAATAAGTTAGTTATATTAGGTGAGAGGCCATCAGTATCCACTTGGAAGATGTGTAGGGCTTCAGACAACCCTAGAAGTGTAGAACCCTCAATTACAAAGAATCACAGAAGAACGTGTTGAACTAAAAACGGACAACATGAGCTAGTTGGAATATGTGGGTGGCCACCAATATCCACTTGGATCAATCTGCAAGATACCGGATATATAAAATATGCAGAACAGAAACGAAATGCTAGAAATAACAGAATAACAGTGAAATATCCAGCATAATCTTCACAATACACAGAAATGATATACGAAATAGCAACA